>JADRCD010231273.1:0-11611 GCA_019843815.1 Montemys delectorum
CAGCGACCTTCTGATACTCCATTCTCTGCCCCAACTACACACAATCTTTGGTATGGTTCTATTACCGCTGCCGTGGTTTTGTCTTTTCCAGAATGTCCGATCCTGGAATCATCTAGCACGTAGCCAGGGACAGCTGAGCTCATTCCTAAGTAACAGATTTCAAGGTTTCCCAGTGTCTTTTCATGCCTTCACAGCTCACTTCTTTTGAACACTGGATAATATTCCATTGTCTACAGGTAGCAGGGCGCATCCATTCATCTTCCAAGGGTTGCTTGTAAGGTTTTAGCAATCAGCAATAGAAGTGCCCCACCTGTCCCTTCTCATACGGCTCTCAGCACAGTCACGAGGCCACAAGAAAATGTCCCGCAGGACACTTTGAAGGTTGATATGCAATGTCCAGAGCAAGTGCTGGCAGCAACAACAGGGTCATCTACAATTATCTTCTGAAGTCATGATACGCTTATGCACGGTGACTGCTGGACAGCTTATGTCAGCTTGACACAGACTAAAGTCATCTGAGAAGAGGGAGCCTCAATTGAGAAAATGTCTCCTTAAGACTGAACTGTAGGCAAGCCTGTAGGGCTCTTAATTGGTGATTGACAGGGGAGGGCCCAGTCCACTGTGGATGGTGCCATCTCTGGGATGGTAGTCATAGGTTCTATAAGAAAGTAGGCTGAGCAAGCCATAGGGAGCAAGCCAGCAAGCAGCACCCCTCCAAGGCCTCTGCATCAGCTCCTGCCTCCAAGTTCCTGTCCTAACGTCCTTCAATGATGGATTACAATGTGGAAGTGTAAGCCAAAGAAACCCTTTCCTCCTCTTCTTGCTTTTGGTCATGGTGTTTCATCTCAACAATAGAATCCCTGACTAAGATAGTGACTTCCTAGTGATGCTCAGAAGCAACCCCAGATTTGCGCAGAGCAGAGTCCTAGGCTGCAAAGGCAGCAGACAAGCACAAAGCAGGTATCACCAAGAAAGAGCAGTGGCTAAAAGAAACTACAGACCTTGCCAGAGTTCCACTCCAAGAATTAGGGGTGCTAGGACCGCCAGAGGACCCAGAGGTCGCCTGGCCTGTGATCCTCACTCGAAAGAAAAGAGAACGGAGTATATGAAGAATGGTTCATTCCAGGGACAGAGCAGACACGACAGACAGACAACCAACCCTGGTCCTGACCCTCATGTGCTGCACACTTAACAACGTGCGGAGCATGAGAAGAAATCAGAATGCACTGATTTTACTGTGGTAAAATATACTTCAAACGTAACCACTTTACACATGTTAAGATAAACTTTAGTTCTAGTGAATGAACTTAAAGCCTTCCTTGATTGCCCACTAAATAGGTAAATGTTCAATCACTGGGCTTCAGTGCCCAGCCCTGCTTTACTTTGTATCTTGAGACAAAGTCTTACCAAGTTGCTCGGGAGGGCCTTGAACTCTATCTACAGGACAGGAAGTCCTTGACCTTGAAATCCTCCTGCCTCAGCCTCCAGAGTGGCTGGAGTAACTGTGCGCTGTCAGACCCAAGCTGAACCCACTTTTAAGGGTTGTTGGCTCAAGGGCTTTCCGACGTTGCACTTTGTTGCACAGGTCTTCACCACCGCCCACCAGATTGCAGTCTTCACCTCTCTACATTGAAACCAATGCTCCCCAAACAACACTCCCTTCCCTTCCCTGCCCAGCCCTCACAGCCTCGAGCACAGGCCTGCACCACCACCCTGTGCCTTCTATTAAAGAGACGCAGTGCTAAGGACGGAGCCTAGGGCACCTTCTGGCCCTTTATTTAGCCTTTCTGAGCCTCAGTTTTCTTCTTTGTAAAGTGAGAACCACAGTAGCTCCAACTCTGGAGGGGTCGTGGAAGTTAAGAGAGGTCACGCTTACCACATGAAGTTCCAGCACACGAAACACGTCATTGAGAAGTTCCAGTACAACACAAATACTTTTTTTTTTCTTGGATACGGTATCCCACGTCTGTAATCCTAAGGTTTGGAAGGTGAAGGCACGAGGTTCAGAAGTTCAAGGTCACCCCCGGCTACAGAATGAGTTTGACACCAAAGGTTGAGTAGCAAGCAGCGTGCCCAAGATAACAGAGCAAGTGGTAAAGCTCAGAGAAAGCGGCAGACCAAGGTGGAAGGCAAGAAGGATGGGGAAGGCGGGCGGGGAGTCACCAGGCCTCCCAATGCCATCAGGGTGAAAACCAAACGTCACTGTCCCCCGCCTTGCCCTCCAGTGTGACTTGCACTCCTGTCACTGAAGGGCTCCTGCTTTCCCAACACTCTGGGGCCTCCACGCTTGCTTCTCCAATGCATGAAGCTCACACCCAAAATTCCCCGCTCACCCTGAGGCTGTTTCTCAAATGTGAATCTTCTCCAAAGAGGCCCTTACAGAAAGCCTGATTGAAAAACAAAACAAAACAAAAAAACAGAGAGGCTCTCCAATCTAGAAGACCCCCCTGGTCCTGTCCCTGGCTCTCAGAGCCTGTCTATATCTGCATAATCAGTGTACAAGCTTGCTTTATGGACTCCCTCCCAGAGTGGAATGCAAACATGCTCATAGGAGCTGTGCCGTGGTCAGCGCCCGGTGCTCTGCAGGCCACACAGAGGCACACACAGCATCTGTCCGAGTCTTCATGGTTTGCAGATCTCCTTCACGAGTGTTGCCCCATCTAGCTTCATAAACTGACTACAGATATCCTGGAGAAACAAAGGTCAGCCTTCAGTTCCCCTCTAGATAAGGGCACAACTCTGGTAGTCCGAGGAAAGCCCTGTGCTTTCTGGGGACTGACTGAACATGGTTGATGTCATGGAAACCCAGGGCACCCCTGCTGCCTTGGGAAAGGTGATCTGCCCCTTCATAGGAAAGCCCAGTGGCAGAAACCTGTTTTGGAATCAGAAATCCTTCCCTGGTTGCTTCCCTATCTGACAGACAGTTGCTACTATGCTGCTCCCAGCTTGGCCAACCACAACTGTCCATGGGGAGGGACACCCTGTGCTTCCTCTGGGTTTGGTGGCAGTCTCAAAGAAACAGTATTCCATTCCCACTCCCAATCTCCATTGTGGGGAGGAGGACTCAACATGGATGGTCTCTTACTCCTCCCTATCCACACCCTGACTTGTGCCAGTCACGGTAACTGGAGTTCTCTCCCCACCAGTCTAGTTGCATCTCACTGATGGTCCCACACATGGTTGCTCCCCCTTCTAGCACAGCTTCTCTCACACACATCACAGGCCACACTCTCCACCTGGCCAGCTTGCAGCTCATCCCTCTGGCTACAGCTAGCCTGCCTGAGTGTCAGGCACACATCCCACTGAACCATGGCCCAGCTGTCTGGATGGAGCCCTCACCATCCCCAGCCTCTGTGGGACCCGCTCCATCACTCTGTGGTGAGATTTGCAGAGACCTTGGAGTGACCTTTCACTCACAGCTTAGCCGCATACCATCCACACTGCTGGGTCACTGCTGAAAAGCCAAGCCAAGCCGATACCCATGTTAGCCCTTCAAAAGTATAATAAAATATGAACCACGCAGCCAGCCACCACTCAGATGATGCTCTGTCCATCAGAAGGGGCAGCCCAAGGGAAGCCTCCTCTCTTCAAGAGAGGAACTATTCATTAAAGAAGGCTTGCTGAATAATGGCTCACAGGTTAAAGGGCTTGAGGCACAGAGAGGAGAACCAGGGTTCTGATCCCCAGAAACCATATAAAATTCCAGGTGGAAATTTATTTCCAACCTTCAAAGACTGGAGATCCCCAGAACAAACTGGCTGGTAATAGTAGTCACATGGATAAGCTCTAGGTTTGATTGAGAGGCCTTGCCTCAATGAATAAGGCAAGAAAGTGATTGAGGATGATTCGTGCTATTAACCTCAGGCTTCCACAGGCACACATGTGCACACTCCCACACATGCAAGAACATACATACATACATACATACATACATGCATACATACATGCATACATACATACATACCCACACACCCACACATATACCACATACATACACAGAGAGAAGGAAAATGTTAAAAATACGTTGTATTAACTTGTAGAAAGATTATACAATTATCAGTAAAGTACTACAAAGGAGAGATTTGGGTCAGAAATCCTGGCTTTATGCTGGCTCTCTGTGGGGTCCCCTCGTAGGGCTTAATGGCTATGCAAGTTTGTGAAATGAGTGCTCCCTCCTCTCATGTGGGTGGTGGTGATAATAAACCATGATTATGGTTATAAGGCATTCTTTTTACATTTCAAAGCACTATAAAAATACAAGCTCATTAAAATCATAATTATGGTGACTATTACAGAAAAGGGTTTATGTCTCAGCAAGACACTCTGTATATAAAATGTGTACAACAACATAAATCATGTGTGCATTTTAGCTAAAGACTGGAAGGAAGTGGGAAAACTGAAGAAAAGCATTATCTTAGGCAGGGATCAGCAGGCCTCCGTTGTCTGTGGAAAGCCAAATGCTCGGAGTCTTCAGCCTTCGTGGTTTTGCACTTCACAGCATCTCCACTCAGCCCTTAGAGCCCCAGAGCAACTGCAGCCAGAATATAAACAAAGGGCTACCCCTCCATCTTTATAGAGCTTCCACTGTAAACACCAAAAATTTGAATTTTGTATAATTCTCTAATATCACAAAGTAGTATTCTTTTTGAGTTTATTAAGCCCTTTAAAGTGTGAAGATCCATTCTTAGCTCCTGGACTATACAAAAACAAGTTCAACCCAGCTTTGGTGTACAGGCCACAGCTGGCTGACCCCTAAGCTAGGGAGATATGCTATGCATAGTCTTTAATACAATAGTGTGATTTGGGTATTTAGACAGAGAGGTGGAGATAGCATAAGTTTTCCTGGGACTGTTAGAGCCACTGAAAGCCAGCCACACTCAGATTCAAGTCAGCTGGTCTAACACACACACACACACACGAACTCGCACACATACACACCCTGGTCCTCCTTCCTCCAGGGAATCTTCCATCACTGACCTCAACTTATAGGTTACCATTAGATTATGTAACTCAAATACAGGGAAGTGTGCTTGTTTAACCTATACCTCCACTGTCAGATCCCAGGATAGTTTCTTTCACCCCAGACGTAGCAAAATCAGGGCTGGTTTAGAGTCTCCTAGAGGCTGAACGAAACACTCCAGCTTGAAAGGTTAAGCAGGCAACCAGAGAGAGGGGTGTCCCAAGACTGGGGCTAGAGGGTATAGGGGACCTTCTAAACTTCTGACATGTCAGTACTCTCCGCAGATCTGCCACAGCTAGGTCCATTGCCAATGACAAATTTATCTGGTCATTACTCTGGACCATTTCAAGCTGCTGCAAAAATAATTTTATTCTGTGCACCAACTCACTTACTATGGTAGCAGGCCTTAACGATATTATGAGATAACGTTCTACAGAGATGGCGTGAACCAGTGGTCTGGGTGTGGGCAGGATTTTTTAAACAAGGAAGAATGGTAAATAGCAACCCAGCCGTGTAGAACCTGCTCTGACAGAATATAGCATGCTTTAAAACCAGAGGCCAGGAAGGAGAGGACCACTAAGTCACAGAAACACAAGAACAAAACCAGATATATAACTAGGAGTCCCTGTCCCACGCTATACTTGCTCTAGAGCCCTTGCATCCCCTTCAGAGTGCTACCTACTGCTCAAGAGAGGGCAGGCCAGGAATTACCAAGGCAAGACCTGCTCCAAAGCCCAGAACAGATCCCAGCTACACAGAATCACTCACCTACACAACAATTTGCATGACAAAGACCAGACTACAAAATCTACACATTTCACTTTATTGTGGCAACCACTACACAGAACAGGAACCTTTGTCCCTTTAACTAAAGACATGAAAACAACTGGCAAGCACTTGAAAGACTCACTTGTGGGTGGCTCTGTATGCAAGAGGCTAGGCCCCAGGTTCTCCGATTTCACAATTCTTGGCCTCTAGTGGGAGACACAGAAAGCAACCAAACTTGACCACACACACACACACACACACACACACACACACACAAATACACAAAAACACACACCGAGGTGGAGAGAGAGTTAACACGATACTTACTTAATGTAAAAAATTCTACACAGAATACAAAAGGAATAAATTAAGTAAAGTCATTCCTAAAGAGGGGGAGGGAAGTTTTCTAGAAACTGCCAATCAACATGTGCAGCCCAGCAAGAATATCTCCAGAGTGAAATGGCCCTAAGGTTCCAGATTCAGGCCAGTAGGCCCTGTTCTCTGAGGTCTCGGGAGATATCCTAGGCAGAGCTCTCTACACAAGGGTGCAGAGGGGATGAGGATGGGGCTGGGAAACCTGGGCACCTCTAACAAAACTGAGACTGTGAGGAAACAGGGGCAGAGCCTGCAAAGTGTCAGCCCCAGCAGCCAAAGTGAGGTAGAGACATGCTAATTATACAAAGAGCATGTTCTGGGCATCAAAGGCACTTGAACCTGCAATGTGTAATTGGCAGAACGAGGTCCGGGGCCGAGCCGCTGCAACGGGCTCCTCTGTAGCGGAGCTAACGGAAGCTATCAATCTACTCACAGCCTGTGGGACTGTGTTTATGAAACTGCCTTGCAGAAACATTTCTTTCTAGCTTCCCTGGGTCATGGTTCTGGGGGTTAACAAGATAAGCTTTCCTCGGGAACGGAAAAATACATATCTGCCACAGGATAAAATCTAAGAGATTAGTCTTTTTCTATAATACTGTCATGTTATTATAATATCAAATCCTATGGTAACTATTGCAAAGCTATAGTCCCTCGCTACAAAGGGGACAGCTTCCAGACTGAACTCCCTGCTCTACAGGGGCTTCAGTAACAACAGCCCTATCTAGAACGCTTCCCTCTCTTTTACTACAAACACCGTTTCATCCTCCAGGTACAAGCCACCTGTTCCCACTCCTTGTATCATTTTGCTGCCATCTCTCTCCCATTGGCCATTCTCTGTCACTTGCTTAGGGTTTGCAACCTTGAGCATCAGTCCCAAGCATCTTCCAGAGGGACATGTTTCAGTCATTCCATGAATCTGTCCCTGAGGACCTGGCTTAATCCCTCTCTTTTTCGGATCTTTACTACTGTCCCCATCATGTCTCAGGACCCGTCCCTTCACAAGGCTGTATGAAGTCTCAGATCTCCAACGGTACATGCTTCATTCATTCCAGCTCCACGGGCCCTGAGTACTCATAATACAAACTACATATCCCCTCTTTCATTCATCCCTAACATGGAGAATGTGAGTTCTATCCATAAATCCCCGCCTACCTGTTAAAACACACAGCCAATGTGCACAGAGCCCTCACTATGTGCCAGTCCTGAATCTGGCATTAGAAACAATGAACATTAAAACTGGCTACTTTTTTCTTCCTTTCCCACAACTCTTAAGTTTTTCTCTGTATTTCAAACAAAGGACAGGTATAAACATAATATTCAAAGTCACATACAAAGCTCAGTACAGATACCGGGTCTACATAAAGCATGTACTGCTAGGCACAACATATCCTATAGCAAAGTCAGAATGTGAAGCAAAGCTTTGGAAAAGACATATAATTCTCAGAACACTACGCACAGTCCCACACAGAGAAAGGCAGAGAACACGAAGATTTACCCTAAGCCCTGGAGTAGCCAAGCTCAGAACCCAGAAGTCTGAAATGCCTCCGAGCCATCGCTACCTCTTACAACTGACCAAGCTGTCTGCTTCTGCTCTGAGTCTCAGAGCCTCTCTAAGGTAGGCTAGGCTGCCCACTTCATGGAGTTTATGGCTCTGGGAGAAAGGCAGACACCAAGAGGGATCAGAATGTCAGAGATCTGAGCTAGAGCAGAGTTTAGAGTTGGGCATTTTACCATCCTATGACCATCATCTTTACCACCCAGGGCACCCACCTTTCTACAAAAGGACACACTCACGAAAGTCCACTAACACTGGATTGTCCCATCAACTGAAGACTCATTTTACAGAGAAACCCACAAAGCTTCCTCACTATGGATGGCTCTCCATCTCAGTCCAGCCTGTAACAGAGGCTTCCACGCAGGCTTGCTTGGGTTACTTGCTCCACAGCTCCCTGGGGAACAATGCTCACTGGCAGTTACGTCTTCCTGCACACGGGCTGGACAGGCCTGTGCAGTGACCTAACCCAGTAATGTTTTCACAAGGGGTCTTGTTCGGTTGCTTGTTTCTTTGTTACCACCTCCTTTGATTTACAGTGATAGCGTAAATCCCAGTCTCAAAAGTTAGTCCCACTCTTTTTTTTTGCTTTTGTTTTTGTTTTTTGTTTTGTTTTGTTTTTCGAGACAGGGTTTCTCTGCATAGCCCTGGCTGTCCTGAAACTCACTCTGTAGACCAGGCTGGCCTCGAACTCAGAAATCCACCTGCCTCTGCCTCCCAAGTGCTGGGATCAAAGGCATGCGCCGCCACCACCGCCCGGCTAGTCCCACTCTTATTTGACCCAGATAACCAGCGCTGTCGAGTATCACCAAATCCAGTCTCCCACCGCTACAATGGCTCCCACCCCTCCAGGCCCAATTTTTAGATGCTCAGAAGAAGAGGCGTCTTCATTTGAAGGGTAAGAAACACTTCCTCTGCTGATCCCCATCTTGGTGCACCCCACTACTCAGTCCTACAGTGCCTGCAAGGTCTCCTTCTCCCCTCTGTGTGTAAGCAAGCCTTTCCCTCTGCCCAGGCACAGACTACAGAAACCCTCACTCAGGGTCTCACTCCTTCAGCAGCTGAGCTGATCCAAGCCCGGCTGTCACCCACCTCAGCATCACAGACCTCAGGGCCATTCCTACCGCAGGCTATTCCAGATCTGCTGGTGGGGGGCTCCAGGTTGAGTCATTGCTATCTCTGAAAGATGTAGTATGCACCCCCCCCCCAAGTTGTGTTTGCTTTAAAATGTTTTCCTGCCTCTGGCATCTAGGACAACTCTCTCTTGCTTTCTCCTGTCTTTCTGGAAATGTCTTGAACCCCATCCCTCTCCCCCCATTGCCACAGCTTTTATCTCCTCTTGCATAGACTACCCCAATGACATGGCGTCCTCACTGCAGAGATAGATCCTTCTAATCAGATCTGCATAAAGAATTCCAGATTGTTCTACAATCTTCTCCCTGCATGCGCTCTCCCAGTGAGTGCTCAAATCCTTACAATGCATTCAAAGCCTTCCCTCCCTCTCTCCCTACTGAACCCTGCAGACAACTGCAGTGTCCTTTCTGGACACGCATTCTCTCACTTTGAAACTTAAAATTATGCTGCCATCTCTACCAGGAATGCCCATTACTGCCAGATAATATATTCTGCTAAATATATCATCTCATGTTCACATAAGCAAAACTATTTTAAATACACATGATCTATGACAACACTGAGCACACTCCACAGGGTAAGGATCAGGATACAGCAATCCTGGCTCGTCTACCGATGCCTTCTTTCCCAGCCTCCTCAGAGGCTCCGAGATACCTAATTCTTGGTTTACAGAGAAGTATCCTGAGGTATAACAATTACATGCATGCATGAAACCCATCACCTGCAATGCTTCCTCTCACCCCTCCACAACCTCCCATGTCAAACAGCCCACCTCTTTCTCAGGCAAAACCTCAAGCTGTTTTCTACCACAGTGAGTCACAAGAGTTCACATTTTTTTTTTTTTAGAACTTTGTATTAATTGAAACACGCTGCCTATGGTTTTTACTCAAACTTGTCATGCTGTTAAAGGCACCCAGAGTTCACCCTCTTCATTGCTGGAAGAGAGGTAACCTGCTATAGAAATGAACTGCAATCTGCCAACCCATTACCCATAGAAGGACTTGGGACTGTGCTGTTACGTAAGATCTGATAAAGCTGCCACGAGGCTGTGTCAGCTTTAAACTATCCGCAGCCTGCTCTCTGGCAAATGAAATCCAGTGGCTGGGTAACAGGTCTGTCGAACTCTTTCAGAAACTTCTCAACTGTTTCCAAAACGGCTGCTGTGGCAGACCTTCGCACTGGTGAGCTGCGAGCCCACATCCCCAGAAGCCTCATCTGCGTGGGTGGGTTGTCAGTCCTCACACGCAGTTGCTCTCTAGCTGGTCTGCTTCCGCTGTCCTCCGTGGGATGCGCCTGCTTTAAAGCCCTTCCCTCACAGCCTGTGACAGGTGGCAGACACCTTTCCATGTATCTATCTACTATGCTTCTACCTGACTGGATATCTGAGGGGTTTTGCCTTTTTGACTCCTTACTGAGTTGTCAGAGTATTCATTTCCAGGCTCTGATTACAATCCCATATTAGACACGTGACTAGCATGCCATGTTCCCGGCAGGCCCGTCATCCCCATCACAGAACCTTCTGAAAACAGGGATGACTTCTCAGATGCTCCACCATTTCAGGGTTTGCTCACTGGCAATGTCCGTTCCAGTGTCCTCAGGATCCCAGTCTTTCTCCTGTGAGTTCTAATCCCACACGTCTCCCAGCACGCTCCTTGCTGTACAGTAAGCCCAGGGCGGCAGGTCTGGGCTAGGCACTCTGCACCTGCTGACAAGCCCGTTCCCCTCACTTCTGGTGTGCTGGAATGAGGGCTACTGCTGTGGCGGCTGCCGTGGTGTTCTGGGCCTGGTTTTAGTTGACGGGTGTGCCCCTCACTGTGTGTCACGTTGCCCTCCTCCTCTGCAGTTCTTTCATGAGCCGAATATACATCCTTGTGCGTTAAGTGGAAACCACGGCAGTTTGAATGTAGTTAAAGTTTTCTCACAGCGCTGAGATCGGGCATACTTTGTGATGTTTAGATTGCCTTGGCTTGGTTTGGAGGCAGGGTCTCAGGATTCAGGCTGAACTGGAGCTCACAAGGTCCTTGCCTCGGCACCCTTAGGGTTAGGGTTACGTATGTGTGACGCCTTCCAGCTAAAGCAGAGTCATTTCAGTACTGCCCCCCGAATCATGAGGTTTTTGCACTAGCTGGTAGGGAGTTTCTGCGCTTGCTGGAGGGCCCTGCAGTCAGTCGGAAGACCGTGAAGGCAGCAGGCTACACGCATCAAGGCCCAGCGTTTCCTTCACCCAAAGGCCAGGTCCTCTGCAGTCTGACAGCCCGTAGTGTGAGAACATGGGTATGTCTGCTCCCTGTTATTTCGTTTTAGGCGGACCCTAAATCCCAAGCTCCTAACCCATCCCCCACCCCCATTCTCCTCCCATCCAAGTCTCTCTGTTTCTGTCGTGTGTCTCTCTGTGTAAGTCACTCTGTTTCTCTGTCTCTCTTGTCTGTCTGTCTATCTCTCCCTCCTTCATACACACATTTTTTCATGTGCTCACTCAAGCACACACATACACCCTACACATACCATACACATTCTCTGTGTGTCTCTGTGTCTCCTTGTATGTCTCTGTGTGTCTGTCTCTCTCTGTGACTCTCTCTCTCTCTGTATCTCTCTCTGTCTCTCTGTCTCTCTCCCTCTTTCTGCCTGTCTTTCTCTGTCTCTCTCTCTCTGTCTTTCCCTCTCTCTGCCTATCTCTGTCTATCTCTCTGTCTCTTTCTCTCTTTCTACCTGTCTTTCTGTCTCTCTCCCTCTCTATTTCTCTCTGTCTCTGTCTCTCTGTCTCTTTCCCTCTCTCTGCCTGTCACTGTCTCTCTCTGTCTCTTTCTCTCTCTCTACCTGTC
>JADRCD010231275.1:2268-13429 GCA_019843815.1 Montemys delectorum
GGGGGGGGGGGAGGGGGGCAGTCGGTGATTGTGCAGAAAGAGTGGGGAACCCAGAGCCTTCCTGGGTGACCTAGGCTGGCTGGGGGTCTGACACAGGCAACCCAGCCTCTCCTAGCACCATCTCCTCTTGAGATCACCGACCAGGCCTAAGCGAGCCCAGGAAGGAGAAAAGTAGATAGGACAGAGAGAAGGAAGCTTTAGGGAAAACAGCCTTCAACCGCCTCCCTCCACTCTACACACCCAGGGCTACTCCAGAAGGAAGCAGCCAGGCCGCTAGGCGCCGGGTGGGCGTGGAGGTGGGCGGCGTCCGACGTCCCCACGTGTCCCGAAGACGAGAGGCAGGCGACCCCGTGAAGGCCCAGCAGCGGGGAAGTCGCCGCCTCAGGATGTTGGCGATCCTCAAGGGCTCTGAGATCCCGGCTCTTCCCTTCGCGATCCTGCGGGGCGTGCTTCTGAGGTGACGAGGGCTGAACGGAGTTGCTGTCCCCGCGGTGAGCCGGGGCGCGAAGGGTTAACCTACCTGGGCCGCCGCCCCTGCGGCCCCTCCTCCAGTCGCAGGGAAAAAAAGAAAGTCTCAGCGGGGGCGCGGCCCGGCCTCGTCCCGCCGTCCCTAGCCGCGGAGCGCAGAGCTGTGATCCGTGCGCCCCGCTTAGCTGCCCTGGACCGGGCCGCCATGTCTCTGTGGTGAGTCGGGATCCCGGTGGGGCGCAGGGTACCTCCGAGCTTCACCTTCTCCCGGGGCCGCAGACCGCAGGGGATGCGCGCTGGGTGTCCTGGGGCCGACCCCAGTTTCCCGGGGCAGCGAGGGTGGCGGGAGATGCGGAGCAGGGCGCGGCGCCGGAGCGGCAGGTGGGATGTGGGAGATGCGGGGCGCACGCTTGGCTCCCCCGCCGCGACTCAGGCAGCCTGCATGCGAGGTCTCTCCGGCTTTGGGGGTTCTCACTAGCAGACACACACACACACACACACACACACACCTGACCCCTCCGGTCCCTCTTCCCTCCTGTGGCCACTTCTCCGGACCGCCTCGACCCTTCTCGTTCCTCGGCTTTGCTCTTACAAACGGAGTGGACTGGTACGTGCGAGCCAGGGCCCTGAGGCTGGTCCTTACGGGGACTCCGGAGCTGCTGCGTGTAGCTTCTTTAGAACCCTAAGAACTGGAACTGGGTTCGGAATCCTCTGCTCCGGTTCCCAGCAGGGTACCTCAAGTCATTTCTGCCTTTCTCCAGCCAACCTGGTGTCCAGGAAGTCTTGGGGTTCTTGGGGAAAACTCGCTGAATGTGGAGAGGACTCAACATTCACTCACCCTGCGCCTCCGCAGGCTTAGAACCTGGGGTTGTCTCTACCTGCTTCGTGGCTCCCTGGCGCTTGTACCTCCCCGCCTTGGAGGTGACCATCTCTCTGCTGCCCCAGCCCTGGAAGGCCATGAGTCTCCCAGTGCGAGCTAAGGAGGGAAGGTTCTCGGGGAAAGGGGCACAGGCAGGATCATTCCTGAGAAGAGCTAGGATTTCTGCCTCTGAAAAGGGTGTGGTAGGGTTACCCCGGAAAGTGGGTTTCCTTCCCCAGGGCTGAAGGGCTAGGCACCCATTGCTCTGTGTGGAATATAAAGGTAGGGGTAAGGAGTCGGGATGGTATCTGTCCACTTCCTCTTCGAGGCCTCCCATCTAGAGTAAGAATGGCTCGTTTCCGTTTCTGTTGAGTCTGCGGGGGCTGCTAACCCACTCCCCATTGCATTCCACAAGGAGACTCCCCCAAAAGCTGCAATAAGGATACTTTCTTTGCCCCTTAGAGTGACTGGTTCAAAGTCACCTGGTGGGTGGTACTGTTGTCCACATGTATATGTATGTGAACTAAAAATGAAAACCAGAGCACAGGGGATAGACAGCGGTCTCTTTTCCTGGCAAAATGGCAGCATTTCACTGAGTTCATGCCTGGTGCTTTATCCTGTGTTCTGTCCCATTTCAGGGGAACTTGAGGAGTTAAATGGTCCCCTTCCCAGAGTCTTTGGGTTTGGGACCGCAGTAGCTGATTCCACAGTGCTTCTTGAGTTGGGCAGTTAGCATGAGAAAAGAAGCAGGCTCCTCTGACCTTCCAGGAAGTAGAGTCCACTGGCCCATCTGTGGGCCCCTAATCCTCAGGAGGAGTATGAGTGCCAGCTCACCCTCTTCTCTGCTGCCTCCTCCCCCGCCCTTAGGAAGAAAACCCTCTACAAGAGTGTATGCCTGGCTCTGGCCCTCCTTGTGGCTGTCACTGTATTCCAGCGCAGTGTGACCCCTGGTCAATTCCTTCAGGATCCTCTACCACTCACGCTGGGGCCACCCAAAACTGGAAAGCTGGTCAACCCCAACAGCTTCTGGAAGAGTTCAAAGGATGTAGCAGCTCCCACCCCCACGGTGCCCCGGGGACCCCAGGTCTGGGATGTGACCGCCACTAACTGCTCCATCAACATCAACCTGACCCACCAGTCCTGGTTCCAGAGTCTGGAGCCACACTTCCGACAGTTCCTAGCCTATCGGCACTGCCGCTATTTCCCCATGTTGCTGAACCATCCGGAGAAGTGTGACGGAGATGTCTATCTGCTGGTGGTTGTCAAGTCGGTCATCACACAGCACGACCGTCGGGAGGTCATTCGTCAGACCTGGGGCCACGAATGGGAGTCAACAGGTCTGGGCAGGGGTGCCGTGCGGACTCTCTTCCTGCTGGGCACGGCCTCCAAGCAAGAGGAGCGAACCCACTATCAGCAGCTGCTGGCCTACGAGGACCGTCTCTATGGTGACATCCTACAGTGGGACTTCCTGGACAGCTTCTTCAACCTGACCCTCAAGGAGATCCACTTCCTCAAGTGGCTTGACATTTACTGTCCCAACGTCCCCTTCATTTTCAAAGGTGATGATGATGTCTTTGTGAACCCCAGCAACCTGCTTGAGTTTCTGTCTGACCGGCAGCCCCAGGAAAACCTATTTGTAGGTGATGTTCTGAAACACGCTCGGCCCATCCGCAAAAAAGACAACAAATACTACATCCCCGCCGTCATGTATGGCAAGGCCACCTACCCGCCCTATGCTGGTGGCGGGGGTTTCCTCATGTCTGGCAGCCTAGCTCGGCAACTCCACCATGCCTGTGACACACTGGAACTCTTCCCTATTGACGACGTCTTCCTGGGCATGTGCTTGGAGGTGCTAGGAGTGAAGCCCACGGGCCACGAGGGCTTCAAGACCTTTGGCATCTCTCGAGTCCGAGGCAGCCGGATGAACAAGGAACCGTGCTTCTACCGGGCCATGCTTGTGGTACACAAGCTCTTGCCTGCCGAGCTGCTGGCCATGTGGGATCTGGTGCATAGCAATCTTACCTGTTCTCTCAAGTTCCAGGTGCTCTAATGTTGCTGGGCTACCAGTACATTTGTCCTTGAGTCCTTGGGATCCTGGGACTGGAGATACATGGTGTAGTCTTTGGACCCCTGCAGGAGGTGAAGGGTTTGGGCCCTCTGTGCCCCTAGGTGTGGTGGGGTACAGAGAGCCAGAGAGGAACTCCCAGAAATTCCCAAGAGGCCCAGGAATATACAGAACTTCCCTTTCTGGAGGTCCTCTGAGGACCTGGATCTCTCCTAGCCTGGGCCTGTAGCCTGGCCTCTCTAGCCTGGTAGAAGGCCCTGGTGACCTCTAAAGGAACATTTGCTCAGGTACCTGAGCTAGACCTGGCCCCAGTGAGTCTGTGGCTGCCTCTTGTCCTCACAGGGAAATCTCTTTCCTGTGAAATGCCCCTGGCTCCCTGAGGGTCAAGTAGCCTTCGTGGGAGCTCAGTCCTGTGCAGGTCCACAGGTGTCCCCTGGTCCACATTCCTGGATCTCCTCAGACAGGAGCTCCAAAGCACAGCCCCAGGCTTGCCTGGAGTCAGCTGCCGAGGCATGGCTCCTGGCTCTGTCTTCTCTCAGCCGCTCTGACTACCTCAGCACTCCTCAAAAACCTCAGTGTGGGCTGCCCTGCCCTACCTTACGCTCCCGACACAGAGCAAAAGAGCAGTGCTCCTGGCCTGCCCCCAAGTCACAGTGATCCCTGAGCACAGCCCAAGCCAGGTCTCACCCTTGGCACCTCACCAATACTGACTCCCTGGCCGGAAACTGGCCGGTTGGGCCCTAGATGTAGACATTCTTCTATTACTGTGAAATTTTATTTATGAAGAATTGGAAGAAGGCGGCTCCAAGCCTTGGGAGGTGTACCTCTTTTCTGTACACTTTCCTTCAGCAGCTAGCATCTCTACCACTCACGCCCTGCCTTTCAAGTCCCACTCTGAGCCCTCCCCCACTGACACCCCTACTTTTCTGGGACCTGCCCAGACTATTTTCCCCTGTGAAAGAAAGCCACCTCACACCTCTGGCTGGGGTCACTTGAAAAGACGGAGGCATCTTTTCTATTTTCTCAATAAAATGACTGGTTGTTGAAGGTGTCTGAATTAGCTACTTCCTCCCGTCTTGGCTAGTGGATGTGTAAGACCTCAAGAGGGGCCTTAGAGGAAGGGGGGAGCTATGATGGGGCAAGAAACCTTCGAGCTCTTAACACTCAGCTGTCTCAGGTGATCACTTGGCCAGCTGAAGCCTTGGCCTAAGTAGCAATTAGCAAAGGTCAAGGCATGAGTTCAGGCCCAAGGCTAATGTTCTAGTGGGTGCCCTTAGGCAGGGTATGCAGAGTCTAATAGGCTCCCTGATGTCCTTATGAAAGCATTGAAAGTAGACTTGGCTGGAAGGAGAGCCTGCCACGTGCGGGACTTTTGCCAAAACTGCTGCTTCCGGAGGAGGGAGGGCTTTACTGCCAGGGCAGGATCTTCTGAAGTGGTAGTGAGCAGGCCAGCTGTGTCCAGCTCAGTGACAACCACCACGGGCCCAGTGGCCCCGATCCAAGTCCTAGGGTTGGAAAGGACAGGGCAGCCACCATTTCTCCCTGGCACAGGTCTTCCCACACCTCCCTTTGTTAGCAGGCTATATTATGCACAGAGCTCAGTGCAAAAAACACATGCCTCATTCCCAGAAGTTAAAAACTTTAAGATTGCAACAGTGCAGAGCCCTTTGGAGGAGCCAGCAGGCCTGCCCCCAGAACAGCTGCAGGAGAGCTAGAAGGACCAGGCAGAGGCTCAGAGACTGTGTGAAGAAGCCACATAGAAGGACCAGGCAGAGACATGATTTAACCAAAGGTTGAGGGAGGGAGGTGGACGCTTGGTAGGGTAGGCAGGTAGCAGAATCTCAAGCCTTAGAGGTTTAGGGAAGTGTCTGGAGCTGACCCCGAGAATGGGACAACAGATGAGTAGTCCTGAAGCTATAGCGTTTGGCTTCCTTTGTCTTTGGCTTGGCTCCTGTGGACTGGGAACTCAGGGGAAGTCACCTTGCTAGCACCTGAGTCTGGAGAACTAGTGGTGTTATCAAGTGAAGACTCCAGGCCACTCGGTGCTTTCTGAGCCTTTCTACCCACTGAGCCAGAGGGTGTGAGGTTTTTGCTTCACTTGGGCCCAAGGCTGGGCAGGCAGGCCCCATTAACTCAGCAGAAAGAAGGTCAAGGAACCCCCTCAGGGGGATGTTGTCCCATTTCCCATCCCCCCCACCCCACCCCCCAGCGCCAGCCCTGACTGAGCCTTATACCTGCTTAAAAGGACTAGGGGGTATTCCCCCCCCAGGTAGACTGGAATTTGGGGAGGAGCCACTGTGTGGGAGACAAGGGGGAGATTCCCTGCTGAGTTTGTTAACAGATCCCAGCTCTTGGGTCTGGAAGTGGTAGAAACAGACCCAGAGATACTCAGGGTCTCCATTAAAGCTTCTCTATTAAGACCAACCAAGAGCAGGTTAAGGCCGGTGGTTCCTAGAACAAAGGAAAGGGGTTACTCTTACAATTAAAAAAAAAAATTAAATAAAAATCTCCAACCATCCCATGCAGGTTATCTGATGGAAAGAAGGGGTTCAGAACCAGAATGGGTCAGTGTCCTGTCCTCCCTGCAAGACTAACAGATTGTAGAAGGGATCTGGTCCTGACCGGGCAAGGGGCTAAGCAGTTTCATGCAGTTCACTGATCAGCTTTGGCTCTCAGGTTCCGGTATATTCTCTGGAGACTGCCTTTATCCTACATCTGAGAGAATGAATGATTGGGTTTCTTAGCTCTAGGCTATGTTCGAGCCCTGGGTCACGGTTTGAATCTGTAAAGAGAGGACCAACCAAACAGGCAGGTTCCTCCCTAGCGTCAGATGGACCTATCTCTTTTAGGGGGCCTCTGTCAAGTTAGGGTGCTCTCTGCGGTCTCTCAACTACCAGATCACTACAGGTAGTCGAGGGTCCGCATCCTGCTAGGCCAAGCAGGATAGGAATATATCCCCAAAACTATACTGTGAGATGTTCAGAATGTCCCAGCTGCTGCAGTCCCTCCAGGACCCATCTCTGGCTTTTTTTCAGTTTGTTTAAGAATGTGAGTTCCTAGCCTTCTCTATCCAGGCTGTCTCTATAAAGACACTTTTATTGCTGGGATTACTTAAAGATATAGGCATAAAGATAAAGGTTTTCCTGGAAGATTCTGGCATTTTCACTGAAGTCTTGTTTCCTAGTTGAGAGGTGTGTCCCATCACCCAGGTTGTATAACAAAAGACAACCAGAAATTCCTGAGGCCAATCTCCAGTACCCCAGGATGGACTTGAACTCACAATGACGTGACTCAACACCTCCTGGTAGCTAGTATTACAGGTGTTAGATAGGGACTGGTGGAGGCTATGTGGAAATGGAAGGAAGCGGGCAGGCACCTTTTAAAGCAGAATCTTTAATCAGAATGGCTGGAAGACAACCGCTGCGGAAGCAAGACTGTGTGAACATGGCCTGGAGGGCTTGGGAGTTTATGGGCCAGTAAAGGAGGGTGGGGATGGAAAGGTTCGGCCGTAGATCAGCTTCCCCTACCCACCCCCAGTCTCAAAATGGTAGACACCAGCCGGTGGGTATGTGGATCCCCTGATGAGAAGCTTCCACAGATGTTCTTAGTCAAGTCTCTCAGCCCACCTAAGGCTTTTGGGTAACCGCCCCTCCCACAGGCAAGCTCTGCCATGCCAGTGCTGAGGGTTAAAGCCAAGGCTTCTTGCAGGCTTAGGCAAGCACTCTACCAACTGAGCCGTCTCTCCAGCTCTCTTTAAAAGTCTTCCAGTCAGGCTGGAGAGGTGGCACAGTGGTTAAGAGCACCGACTGCTCTTCCAGAGGTCCTGAGTTCAATTCCCAGCAACCACATGGTGGCTCACAACCATCTGTAATGGGGTCTGATGCCCTCTTCTGGTGCATGCCTGAAGACAGCGGCAGTGTGCTCGTATAAATAAAAATAAATAAATCTTTAAGAAGAAGACGTTTTCTAGTGATCAAAAAGTTTCTGAAGGGGCAGAACTCAAAAACCAGAGAAGATTGTTCTTATGACTTAATGAAATCAGACTGAGTGGGGAGACTGGGCAAGGTCTGTCTGCTTGGACTTCTTGTACAACGACCTGTCTGAGTTAGAACTCCTATTCCCAGGTAAAGATTAGGGTCCTCTGTGGTGAGTCTCCCAAATAGAAGGGAACACCATGAGCTTTCTAAGTTTTATGGTTTATTTTAGGGGAGGGAGGATCTACTTTTCCTCTCCTTTAGTTCAGGTGACAAAAGGCCGGCCGGCACTTACTATCTTTTTCTGGGTGGACATTAATTACAATAACAACTATGGAGCATAGTCAATATGCCCGGCGCTGGGAACATTTTACATGTATAATCTATATTACTTTGTCTTTGGTTTGAAAAACAAAACAAAACAGGTTTACGTTTCAATGTAAAACTCTTTTATGTAGCCTTGTTGAGGTGGGGAGTTAGGGAATCCAAGCACACCCTAGTGGATCCCAAATTATCTGAGCAGGCAATGCCAACTGTTAGCTCTCGCTCCACACTGGGGCGCTGCTGAGCGAGCCTGCGCGGTTCGGGGGCTTCTCAGGCCACGCCGGCTACGGTGAAGCCTACACTTCAGGCATTAAATATCTGTCTCTGTAACACTCACCATCACAGCCACCCTTCTCTAAAGCGCCGTTGGATGTTGGGGACCTGGGTCCAGGGCCTCTGGATGAATTCCATAAACTCCCTCAGGCTCTCTTATAGAGTAACAACTTTCAGGCTTGGGATAGCAATCGGTGTGTGTGTGTTGGGAGCAGGGTTTCCTTACTAAGAACCGGAGGCTTTGACAGCAAGACGTTCCTGTCCTCAGCTACCAGCTCTGTATTCAAAGAGGACTTGAAAGGGGGCAAAAGGCCATCCCACTGCTACCCAGAGCTGGGCGGCCTCCTTCAGCATATTTGCATAACTAAAGGAGCCCACTTAAGGAATCCAGCCTTTCACAAAGGAAACCTGTTCCTAGGTGTAGTACCGGGGAGTAGGGGAAGCTGCTGGAATTCCGTTCAACACTATATTCAAAGGAAGAAATGGAGGTCTCAGAAGGATCCCACAGCTATTGTGTGACAGGGATTGACTGGAACCCTATGCGCCCAACCCCCACCCCATATCGTCTCCCCCCGCCCCCAGCATCCCTCCCCTCCGTTCTCCTTACAAACAACGTAGTAGTAAATGTGTTTGCTTCTCTGTGAAAGTCTACAGCACACCAAAAAACTGTTAGGTCCAATGAGTGATGGCATTTGAAGTGACGGCATTTGGAGACTCTCAAAAGCATAGCACCATAAAAAAAAAAGAAAGAAAGAAAGAAAGAAAGAAAGAAAGAAATCCAGATAATTATTTAAATATTCTGATGCAAGGGTTTTCTGTTCTCATAAAGCCTTGGCACTGACGGAAATGTCTACTCCAAGTCACATTTACTGTCTGAAGCCTCCTCCTACGCTTTTTGTTTTTTTCTTTTTAAAAAAGTTTATTTATGGGAGGGGACGTGTTGTGCACGCGGAGTGTCAGTGCAGAGATCAGAGGACAGCTTGCAGGAGTAAGTTCTTGCCTTTCAGTAGGTGGGATCTGGGGTTAGGAAGCCCCTTTTCTTTCACAGCCATTGGGGCTGGCCCCCCTTTCCCACCACGTTCTAACCTAATGACTGTGCAAGCTGCCCATCTGGGGGACACTTAGGTTGACTTTTCTCCCTTCGGTGGACAAACCAGTTTTCCTCCGGTTTGCAATTCAATTCTTCAGCTCTGTAAAAAAAAAAAAAAAAAAATGTGTATGTGTGCTGTTGATCGGCTCGGCTCCTTTAGCTGCTCAAGGCTTCTCCCCCTCGCACCAGTAACTAAAATCTCTAATCCCTAACACGCGTGCTCACTTTTGTGGTGAGGTATTTTCTTATTTAGGCAAACACCTAAGTGAGGGAGTGGGTGGGATGCATCTTTTGCATCTATTTCGGATACAAAACTGGAACTATGCGAAGATAGGAGATGGTTAATTCTAAATCGTTAGGTAATTAGGAAGAAAGGCCTGAGAGGAGATCAGACTGACCTCTGAGCACTTCCACTATAGATGGAGCTGGGCCCTTGTGCAAAAGAAGCCCCCTCATTTCTCTAGCTTTTTTATCCACTCCTGCAGGCCAACCAGCAGGATAACTCCCTGCCCCACTTCCTGGCCAGCCACAGATAACCCAAAGAGTGGGTTAGCTAAACTAACTCCTTACCCCTCCCAACTGCACTAACCATTGGCCTCAGATAACGCTCAGGGTAGGCTTGGCCTACTTTTGAAGGTCCTCACACCAGTCTCAGTCAAGTCCTGCAGACCTTTAAAACGACCCAACGGACTAAATGTATCAGGCCCAGTCTGATTTAAAGGGAACCCAGCCCTGCCCCACACCCTATTAGAAAATATATAAGACAAGAGCTGGGTGTAGTAGAGCACTCTTTTAGTCCCAGCATTTCGGAGGTAGAATCGGATGTATCTCTGTGCTTTCAAAAGACCAGTCTGGTCTAAGTAGTGCTTTCCAGACCAGCCGAGGCTACATAGACTTTGTATCAAAAAATAAACAAACAAACAAACAAGCAAAAACCCAGTACTCACAGAGAATGAGACAGAGAGAAACAGAGAAACTACCTCAGGACAAAAAAAACCTACCCTTTTCTCTGACACCTCCTGCCCCCAACCTGGGTTGTTAGGCATGGGGTTCAGCCTCTGCAGTAAAAATTGTGAAGATGGATTGCAACTTTCTTGTCCTGTAATTCTTTACCAGACAGAAAAATGTACTGGAGAAAGGAGAACTAGGAGGCAACATAAACTTGGAAGTACATTTTACATTCTCTATAGGCCCTTCAAGGTAAGCCAAGTGCTGTGTATATCCAGTCTCTTTGGTGTGGTCTGGTCTCGCTAGGGACGTGGAGAAAATACTTGACTAGGCTAAAACTAAGTGAATTAAAAAGGAACCGGAGGGTTGGGAGTGGGCTTGACGCTAGCCAAAGGCCTGGAGACTCCCAAGAGCCTGGTGCCGGCAGCATGCTGGCAGCGATGAGGGACAGGGATTTACTGACCCATGAAGAACAGAAGGCGACCTATCGCGAATCATCCTGCGCTCTAGATTTCTCCAGCACAGCCCAACCGACTGGAATGCCCAGAATTCCTTCCCAGTCCTGGGTTCCACAGGCCCAGCGCTTGAAGTCACCGTCAGGAGGGAGCCCCAGGTGGTCAGCATCTGAGACCCTGCTGGGGACAGATGGAGTGCGCTGAGCACCTTTTGGATCCGGAGTCGGGTGGGAGGAGGAGGCTTGTCGTGCTGGGGCGTGTGAGCATTCAGAGGGATTGATTTTCTGCGGGGGCGCCAGTGTCGTGAATGGCATGCAATGGTCAGCACACCCCTGGGGCAGGCTGGGGGAGGGGTTCCCTAGTCCCCAAGGAGCAAGGGGAATTCCGTGAACCCTGGGAAAAGGTGGGGAGCGCCCCCTGCCGACCTCCTGGAAACCAGGCTCTAGAGAACTCATACCTTGGACCATTAGGTGCAATCTGGAATTTAGCATCATTGGAATTATTACTTATTAATGTTTTGGGAGAACGTTGTGTTGGCTTCACACCAGACAGGTATCGGGAATTGACATCTAACAGTGAGTACGAAGGGTTCTTACTCTTTGCATACCCGGACTGTATAAAGGTCTCCATTGACCCAGTTTGTAATTCAAAAGCTCAGGCTCCAAAATTCCAGCAAGGCTACCACCTGTTATGAGTCGGGCAGTG
>JADRCD010231276.1:6665-22596 GCA_019843815.1 Montemys delectorum
AAAAAAAAAAAAAACAAAAAACAAAAAACAAAACCAAAACAAAACAAAAAAGATGTAATGAAGTCCAGCATGCTCGGCAGTGTATACCTGTAATCTCAGGTTGTAAATCCAATTTTAAGACTGAGGTAGGAGGATTTCAAGTTTAAAGCCAATCTGTATTTTATATAAAAGCAACATGTTGTTCAAAAAAAAAAAAAAAAAAAAAACTAAGATCCATGTTATATAGTTAAGTAACTAAAACATCAACTGTACCTTTATTCCCTAGATTTCACATAGCTTTGGTTTTACAGCAACATTACCATATCTGATTGTTTGATCTGCTTAGGTTGCTTTCACACCACTGCTAAACAAGGAGGCAGGCTGCTCAGTCTTGTCACAGCTCTTATTTTATGGGACTATCTGTAGTTTCAGGAATCTACTGTGGCTGGAAGGTGGGGGAGGGGCTATGCATTTTTTTGGTTACCCACCCCCTTCCTTGAGGGCTGGTAACAACAACAAAAAAGGTGCTAGGTTCTGTGACAGGCCTGAGGTATGTAGCCTTCCCATGCTCGGTCCTGACTCCCTTCAGCACACACTCACTCCCCAGAAGCCCCCTCAAGGTGAGGCCTCCGCCTTTGGTTTCGCATCAAAGGCTGCTTCCTGACAGGGCACAAACTTCAGGAAAGAGGTCAGATTTAACTGAGCAAGCTGAGTGCTCCGGACAGTAATTCTGTCAGGGCCTCTCATCAGAGAACCAAGAAGCAAACCATAGTCACAAATACCCATGTGAACTTCTTCCCAGTTCCCAGACACACTCCATGGAACTTGTTCCCACACTTATCACGTACCATTTTCGGACTGCCACCAAATTTTAAGGCGGTTTGGAGCAAACGTCGTGACCACGTTTTCAATGAGATGGCTGTCAGGATTGTGGGTCTCGTGATAAGGATCTCGGGAATCGCATATGAAGCATTTCTTGTCCTCCTAAAGACACAACAGTGGCATGAGTCCGTGAAACAACGTCATTAAAAAAAAATCATGAAGTCCACAGAACAGACAACCACCTTCAAGAAAGGTGAGTGTGGAAAAAGTATACGCTGTACAGCCTATTTCTCACTTTTAAACTTACTGAACTGTCTAAAATGCTCCAGAAAAACTATTTCCTCCTTTCTTGCAACTTAAGATCAAGAGTAAAATAGGGCATTGTTTCCATAAGCTACTAATTTAATCAAAATTAAATGTCTTGGCTTACGTCTTGTATCTCTGTATGCAGCTTACTCAGAAGTCAAATGCAAAAGAGGGGCATCAGAGAGTTTTTGCTGACTTAACGCAAACTGGAAAGGAAAGGAAAACAGACAAAAACAACAACAACAAAAACAAAAGAACAGAAAACAATTCCCGATTTTCTAAAGCCTACGTGAAGCAGGAACCAAAGATGAGCAAACGCATCCTGAGAGGCCTTGGGAGCCAGGCTCTTAGTCTCTGCTTTGTCCGAGGATGGGGTATGGAGAGCAGGCTAACCTGAAAACTGCTCCGAGTATCTGAGTACCTGGGGCAAGAAGTCCTATGCTGGGATCACTATAAACTATAAACGGAGGGCCCTTCTGAGGATCCCACATGAGCACAGGCTAGAATGAGGACAGACTTTGGTTTCCACAGAAGTCAATTCATTTCTTGTTTTCTTTTCTTTTTTTCTAAATGGCAGCCACAGCCACTCCAGGGTAAGATCTCCCCTCTCCACAGCATGTCACAGTGAACCATAAACAACACTTAAGGGCTTCTGTTCCTATATGGAGCTTGGCTCTCTGCCTACATTTTCTGGAATAAAGATTATTTTTAACATCTACAAATGATGCTAAGAATGAATGAAATAGCTACAGACCAATACACATCTTATAAACATAATTTGGTCAGATGTGATATAACGTCAATATAGACTGTACTTTAACATTTGCATTTATTTAATAACTTCTCACCAAAAGATGATTCGAGGATGGGGGGCAGGACCCCGGGGGCAGTCAGGGCGGGGTCACAAAGGGATCAGAACTGCAGTACCATGTCTTCATTCTCTCCTCCTCTGGGTTTCACAGAGAGGGAGGATCTCGAGATCTCAGACAAGCATCCTACAGTGCCACAGTGAATCATACAAACCAGGGAGGCTCACTCTACTTGCTTTTAAGTTTTCACTGTGGACAAAGCTGATCTCAGGATCCAGTGACTCACTGACAGAGCACCCTGACCTCTGAAGTAAAATGTTAGCAAGACATTTTAGGAGAAATTAAAATGCTAATATTAGAAAAGGTAACATGAATTGCCTTCATTAACTTGTAGTCAAGGAAACTAGTTCTGAAGAACAATTACCAGAACTACAAAAAAAAAAGTTTAATTATAGCCTCCCTTCTAATCAGGAGGAAGCAGTCTAGACAGCTCTGTATAAACCTGGAAGCAAATGAGTGGGATCCACTGGGCCCCACTGCAGCTTCATTGCAGTACATGTGCAAAGCCTAGGGCACCACAAGCACGGGTGGGCTGAAAGGTTTTGCATGCAGTCCTTGGAAGTTGCCCTACACTCGAGGCTAACACTTCTGTTACTGTCCAAGGCCCCATTCCCTTTCCAGCCTCTTTTTTTAAATTTTTCCCCAGAGAGTGGGGTAGAGGGTGTTGGGGGGCAGGGGTGGAGATAAGCCTGAACAAAAAGATTTTGCTTCAGAACACTATATGACTTTTTTCCCCTCACATTAGCTCTTAACTAAATATGGCCAAATGCAATCTAAAACCTGAGACTACTTTTTAGAAGCATACGATGCTCAGAAATTTCATTTCGGTCTTCCACTATCACGATGCCATGACAACCAGGGCATTTTTCAACAAGGAAGTATGTCTGATCCTGACTGAATCATCTAGAAAAGACTTCAGTGCGTGGAGCATTCGTATACTCAAGAGAAAGATGGAAAACCCAATACCAACAATCAAAGAGGACTGGACCTTCTTCAACACAATTTCAAAAGGGTTTGAACAAACAGTATAAACAACAACAAAACAAAACACTAGGTCCCCTACAGGGCAGAGGACAGGCTGCTCATCTGCAGCCTGGGCTTCCCCTACTGACATTGGTGATAGGTGGCAGGAAATGTTTGGTGGATTCGACTGCGCATTTGGAGATTGGGACGACTGGGTGAGCTACCCGCTTAATCCCAGGCTGCTGGTTGTACTTCCTATCTGGATTGACAGCAGGATGTGGAGTCTCCTGGGCAAGCCCCTTTGATCGTGCAGGAGGAGGAGGAGGATGCAGTTCACAATGCATTCACTAGACTCGCCTCACCTGCAGGTGGCTGACAATACAGTAGGGCTCTGGTTTGTGCAGTCCGCATGTCGAGGTCACTGAGAGCTTTTGCGCTCGGCCAATGAGAAGGTCGCCAGTGGCAGGGTAGCAACTGCCTTCCGCGCAACCATAGCTGAACTCAGGTTCCTGAGCGCACACTCGGGTGCCCCATAGGGCTACAGAAGAGAAAATCAACAAGGTTAGGAGGAAGGAAAAAGAAAGCAACGGACAAGCCAGAGCAAAAGAAAAACAGCAGGAAGCGCAGATAGAGAGGACTCAACGAGAAAGGAGAATACATAGAAAAAACAGAGTGGAGAGATAAGTGCAGAAGAGGTCGGAAAGGTGGGACAAGGAGAGGATAAGGGGGAAAAAAACCCCAAAACACAGACTCGTCATTAGGTTTGACTAGCAGTTAGCTGAGCGCAGCATTGAGGAAATCCAACTGACTCTTTTGTCTACTCTGATCTGCCCCAGCCTGCAGAGCCCCTCTACGAAAGGTGGACGAAGTGACTGGGTCACTTCAAAGTGCCTGGACCAGGGCGCAGTGAGGTTGACCCTGCCATACGCTGCACACCCGCTAATGAAAACCCGCGTGCACATGGCAGTTCGCGCATCCTCGGTGTGAGTGTGGAAAATCTGTGGACCTGGGGGGGGGGCACAAAAATATGTCCGCGTGCACGCACCGGGGTCACCGGCGATCGCGCCGGGTGAGGCACCGCGTTTGCCACAGAAGCTAATTCCCTGAGCTAGAGACGGCTGGTGTGTCTCTGTAGCTCTGTAGTGGCGTCAACGCTTCGCCATTCCAGCAAAGCACCCGGCCCAACTGTTCATGGTGCCACCCCGAGACAAACAAGGATGGTTAATTAAAGCCACATGGCTCCAATCTGTTCCCAAGTCGAAGCCTGCTCTGGGCCCCGACACTTTTGTGCGTAATTGGTTTTTCCAGGACTCTCCACAGCCTGCCCAGCCACACCAGGGAGCAAGCCTTCCGCGGTAGGGGAAACAGCGTTTAACTGGTAAAAGGTGCAAAGCCCCGGAGCGATCACCTCGGAAACCTGCAGGAGCGCGAGCTCTGTGCGCAGAACCCAGGGGATGCGGGTCCGCGGAGCTCCGCGTGCGCGGTCCCCGGCCACCACCGAAGCGAGAGCGGTGGCAATCGATCCCACGGCGTCATTTCCAACCACTCTCCCCCAAACCCCGACCCCCTAAGACTCCCTTCAAAGCAGGGGGCAAACTGGCTTGGGGATTTTCTTCCCTAACGCCGGAGCATACCCCTCCCCCTCCAACCCTTATTGAGTTACCTAGGACACCAAAGGCGAACACCTGGAGCAGCCCCATGTCCAGTCCTTGCAGCCGAGGGGACGCGGCACGGGAAGGAGGACGCGGCAGGCAAGATGCCTGTCTTTTCTTCGTGTCTTCCTTTCTGGAGAGGTAGAGGGGAAAAAAGGCATATGTTGGGAGAGAGGAGAGGGGCCCTTCCATTTCCTGCCGCTCCCACGGAAGCGGGGGCTGGGCCCAGGAAGGGGGTCAAGTCGCTTAGCTACTTTGTTCTCCTCACCCAGCCGGGCGAGCGCTCCAGCCGCTCCTGGCAGCCCACCGGCCCAAAGAAGGGAATTAGAAAGTTTCGCCTAGGGAGGAACCGAGGGAGGCGTCTCTGCTCATGCGCACATGGAGAGCGGGGGCGGAGGACAGCAAGTTGGCTGGGGGTGGGGGTTGAGGTCCAGGTCCCACCTCCCCAGGCGCCTCTTTTGTTTTAAGGCTGCCTCTGCCGAAGCTGTAGGGCATTGGTACTTGAGTTCCCAGCGTGGGCTGGCGGGTCCATTTCTGGGCGCGCTTCCCGAGCGGAGCAAGTTGGGAGGGATGCGTCGAGGCTGGTCCCGGAGGTAGGTGTGTAGATCGGCCGGCAAAGGGGGCCGGTAGGACCTACCGCGGACTCATACATTTACGTTTATTAGTAGTGAGTCACGTAGTGTGCCCAAGGCTAGGAACTCTGGCAACTAGTGCTGGAGGGAGGTGAGCTAGGTTAAGCCCTTAGAAAGAGGGTCAACCTGTCTGGTTCTTAGGAACTTGAGCTCCTATAAGCATCCTTACACCACATCTCAGGATCAAAGAGATTGAGCTTTGCGTGGATGGGTGCTTTATGTGTGGTGTCTTCATATTTCATAGGAAGGACACCACTGGCTGCACATTCTTTGTACACGAATTTCTTCGGGACGTACCTATAGTCTCTGGTACCCAGGGAATTATGGCTCTGAATTCTCTTCTGTTCAGATATACACAAAATAACCTGTGTTACCTGGCCCCAAGTAATACCTTTTCCCACCTCACGGTGGAAGGATTGACACAGCCAGAAGTTGGAGATTTTTGATGAGACCACCCTTCTCCACACTACAAAGACAATCCTGCATGTAACTCCACCTTAAGCACGTAGGGAGGGAAGATGAAGGGCTCTAAGGGAGCCTCTCACAGCAATGCAAGGTTGGGGGGGAGGGGGTAAACAGAAAGGAAAAAGAGGTTAGGGACCAGACTTTAAACCTTTGTAAGAGCCCAACTTGACTGCCTTAAAGTGTTCCTTAGTCAGACCCTGGAATGAGGGAGCTTAAGTCAGTTGTTAGACCTGTCAGATTTGATTGCTTTCCAGCCGTCCCAAGGAGGAGGAATTAAGTGGCTGATTGGTCAGTTTTTAACTCAGCTGAAATGAAATTGGGCCTAGGGAAGTTTATAATCATTAGACCACAGAGTACGATAGTCTTCGAGTTTAGAAGTGTTCGTTAATTATTCTCCAAATCAGCACTTGCCCTGATGCAGTTTCTCCAATATCTGCCCACAGAGGCTTGAGACTCCTGAGGGCTGGCTGCGCAGCCTGCCAGGGGTTGAGAGTACCTTTGAAAGGGTCTAATTCTGCAGTGGGTGTCTATAGACATTAAGAAAAAGAGTAATATAACGCAAACCTCTTTGCTCCTTGCTCAGCCTTTAGGGCCCTGGACCAAAGTTTTGTATTGGCTTACATCTACCTAAGTTACAAGTGACACTCAACTCCTCTTTTCTGAGATTGGCTTTTGCTATAGTAGTAGACAAGTCCTGCTGGCCACCTGCCCCTGGCCAGTGTCCTCTCTCTTCATAAAGGGTTAGCCACCTTCAGCATTTCTCAAGAGATGGGCTTCTCTCCTGGCCACCACGCTTACAGGAACCAACACTACTAAAAACACAAACAAAATAAGGGTTTTCCAGTGACGCATGTGCATGCATGGGGGCCATTCGGTTTGTCATCTGGTGTCTCTCTCCGTTATCCTCCTTATTTATTGAGACAGTGTCTCGTTGAATCTGGAGCTCACTGAGCCCACCTCGTACTTGCCTCCTCGCCTAAGAGCGATGTGCTCATATAAAAAGCTGCTGGATTTCTTTCATCTTAATTAGAAGTGAAGGGAGCCCTTGGAGCACCTTGCAGGCACCCTGTCCTTCATACCTTCCTCTCTGTAGCCCAGGCTCTTGTCCTTAGGTTCTCTGTTTCCTCATAGTTCCAAGTTTGCCCCACCACAATCCTGCCTGCTTCCATCTCTACCATAGCTCTTAGCTTATCTAGCTGAATGCAGTGCAGTGTGGTGTACTGCACACACACACACACACACACACACACACACAGAGGACATGGTCCTCTTTGACCTCTTAGGGACATATGCTTCAAATGACCACTCCCTTCCTCTTTGAGGCTTCTCCAGTCCTGGAGCCAAGGACACAATTCGGATGTTTCTCCCTGGGTTTAACCTCTTCCATTTCTCTTCACCATCTCTGATCCCGTAAACACCTGTGTTCCCGAAGGTCATATCTTGTCCTTTATACACGCTCATCCACATCCAGGGGCTCCACCAACTCCTCCTCTCTGTCCACATCTGTATCCTTTATCTGACCCAGAACTTTCTAACAGGCCACCAAGTAGCTTCACTTTGCTGATGAACAGGCACATAAAATCGATGCAAAGCTGAGCTCCTCCTTCCACTCACCCTTAGAGAACAAGACGAGTTCATTTTCATTTGGATGATTGGTGCTATGGTTCACCCCTTACCTAGAAAGCCAGGGACTTCCATGTGCCCTGGCGTGATTATAGGGAACAAATCCAGACCTCCATTATGGTTAATAATGACATGACAGCAGAGCATATAAATTACATGTCGATGAAGCCAGCCCAGCTTGCAAATCATGGATCTCCTTCAGCCACTCCTTTGACCTAACCATGAGGTCCTGCTCTGATTTCCTAGCATCTAGCTGCCTCCCCGCCCCCACCCCTACCCCGACATTCTTATTTCCAGGTCCCGTCCTCTCCAGTCAGCTCCTCCGAAGGACTCACCAGAGTCTTCAGAGTCTCAGCCTTCATCATATTTTCTCCTGTTTAAAGGCTGTAGTGTGTATCTTCATGACTACGCATGTGCCCTCTGTGGTGACACGGTTTCAGGTTTCACGTCCACACGGCTTTTTGCATAGCCTTCCCCTCTTCCAGCATGATGCCTGATTCAGCGTATATGACACAATGCTCTAACTATGTGCTTATGTGCTTTATCTCTCCCAGGAGACAATGAGGCAAAGACAAGTACAGCATTTTCCCCCACCCACCCAGACACTGGCTAGCACACCACCAGGTCCATCAGAGGCACTCAGTAAGGAGTATCTGAATCAAAGGTTAAGACTAGCCTCTGTTTTAAAAACATCCTTACTTCACATATGTCTAGTTACCTGCTATGAATTTGTTTCTAGTAGGAGGATGTCACTGCCCTATTGAGTTCATTTCAGGGATGCTTTCAAATTTTACACATGGACAAATGCTTGCAGCTTATTAAATTTTATACAACTTCCTTTTTTTTTTTTTTTTCTGAAAATATTGCAAGTTCAGGAGAAGTGGCTGTCTTGGTAGTCGGCCTGCTCAGAGCTTCACTCTGGCTGGCTATGCTTTCATTCATACTCACCCTGGAGAACTCTCCGGTTTGGAATGGGCAGGTGGGATTGCAAATTATTGGCTATTATGTCTCAAAGAATATGGGGCAGTTATCTCCTGGAGGCATTTATTATTCCCACTTGAAAAACTTCCACCCAGAACCATTTTCAAGGTCAACTAATTTCATGGAATTTAAATGCCAAGTATGTGTCTCATTTTACATTCGGATTAACTGTGAGGCGGCAAGGACTTTGCATTCAAGACTTTGATCTTTAGATCGGAGAACCTGACTATTTACATAAGCTTGCTCTCCAGAAAAGTACTGGTTCTGGCTGCTTTGAAAATTAGATTGAAGTATATTTCTAGAGACTCAGAACTGATCTTGCTCTCTCTCTCTCTCTCTCTCTCTCTCTCTCTCTCTCTCTGTCTCATACACACACACACACACACATACACACACACACATGCTTGTGTGTGTATTTATAAAGTCTTATATGTCTGCTTTTACAAGAAAATAGTATGAATAATCATACTTTCTCTGGTTAAGGAGAAAGAAAAAAACACTACCTGACTTAGTTCATTTCAGGAATCCCAGATTTCACTTACGAACCAATTCTTTGTGTGTATTGTAGTTCCTACAACTTCCTCAGTTCCTGAATGTTGCTGCTTTGGAAGGCAACAGTTGAGTGTCTCAGAGAAACTTTGTGCATACTCCTTAAAGTGTTTTGAATAAGGATGTCTTGAACACTTGGCCCCAGTTGATAGCCCTGTTTGGGGAAGTTTAATTGGCCTTGCAGGAGCAAATCTGTCCCTAGGGATGAGCCTTGAGATTTCATAGCTTCACCCTGTAGAGAGCATCTCTTGTACTGTACTGAAGAACCACCTGTCAGTAAAATGCTGTTGGCCTATTAGCTTAGGCAGGAAATACAAAGATGAAAATGGAAGTTCTGGTACAGAGAGGGTTTCTGGGAATAGAATCAGGTGTGAAGGAGATTTGCCCCAAACTCAGAGGAGGAGATAGATACGTGAAACTGAGAAGGTAACCAGTCATGTGGCATGCTGAGAATAGAATAAACTAGATCATTGAGATATGAGCTAGTCAGGGAACAGAGCCAAAGCTATTGGCCTAAGCGTTTATTCATGTATAAGAAGTCTCAGAGTTGTTATTTCCAGGAACTAAGTGGACAGGTTATAGATGGCTATAAACATATCCCCCCACATCCATTCCCTCTCTCTACTTCCTGGTTGGGTTTGAAGCTGTGATTTCTCACCTTCCTGCTCCTGCAGCCATGCCTGCTGCTCCTTGCATAGGTCCCCACTGTGACAAACTCTTACCCCTCTGGAACCCTAAGCCAAAATAAGCTCTTTTTTCTTGGTATTTTACCACAGAAACAGAAAACTAACCACTCTGCCCCTGTATACTACATAGATCAGCACTCTGCAGTTCTGTACTGAGTGGTCCTCTCCCTGATAACTCTTTGAAGGCTATGTCTATATTTTGCCCAACTTTGCTTCTCCATTAGGGAAGGGGTTCTAGTATATTATAGATATTGAATATCATTTGTCTGTCACATGAATAAATAAAACAGAATAGCCTTTTGTTTTCACTGCTTAAAGACAGCACAGGCACATTACGGTCATCCACCATCATAGGGAAAGTGTAGACCACAGGTCATGGCACACAGTGCAATAGACTTTATAATAGAAGTTGTTGTTTGTGCTTGTGTTTGTATCAAGTCTATTCCTCCAGTAACTTCCCTTGGATTGAGGGACTAGTACTCTCTATTCCAACCTAAAAGTTCCAATGGTGGTCAGCCATTAGCACCTCCCTCCTTCCAGTGAAGTGGTTCAGAGATGGCTGGCTGTGAAGCTCACATCTTGGCAGTGGCTGAGATTTTGTGTGTGTGAATCCCTGGGAAGAAACTGCCTCTCAGTCCCTGTAACTTAGAGTTTTGTGGCTGTCAGCCTGCAATGGCGGAGGCTGCTTGAGCTTGGCATCAACACAGAAGGAAGCAGAAGGTATGTATCTACCTTTAGGACCACCTTGACATGTCATGATTCCACTGTGCCTGAAGCTAGTTGTCTTCCCTAAGCTGGTTACTATGTTTGGATGTATAATGTGAGTGACAATATAAATCTGGAGTGGCCATTTAGATCCCGTCTAAGCTTCATAGGCTTTGTTAAGTCTACATACCCATTGCATTTCATTTCCCAAGATGATGGCAAGACCCAGACCAGAGTAACTTTCTTTTATTTTGTTTTGTTTTGTTTTTTAAAAAATCATTTGGGGGCTGGAAAGATGGCTCGGTTAAGACTGTCGGCGCTTCCAGAGGTCCTGAGTTCAATTCCCTTCAACCACATGGTGGCTCCCAACCATCTGCAATGGGTTCTGATGCCCTCTTCTGGGGTGTCTGAAGACACCAATGGGTATTCACATATATAAAATAAATAAATCTTTTTTTAAAAAAAAAGGGAAAATTGATTGATGATTGATGCATCTGTATGAGTCAATGTGCATGTATGTGTGCTAGTACCGGAGCCTGTGTGTCCATGTAGACTCTACATTGTAGAGACTAGAAGAGGCTGCTGGTTTCCCATCTAGCACTCTCTGCCTTCCCTCCCTCTCTCCCTCCCCCTCCTCCCACCTCAGCTCAGAGCTAACATTTTTCTTGCTAGGCAGGAAATTATCCAGCCCTAGCAATCCCTCTGCCTTGGCTTTCCACAGGGCTGAGGTTACAGGGATGGGCTAGATTTGGCTGGAAATGTGGATCTTGAGGTCTCAACTCCTGTTCTCCTGATTGCCCTGCAAGCTGAGCCATCTCTCCAGCCCACTTTCAGGTCTTCTGACAGTGGATTCTATCTACCCTCCCACCCCTGTGCCCCATCCCCCACCCAGCTGAAAGTTCTAATCTTCTGTTTACCAGGAGCACCATAGAAACCCTACTAATGGGGCAAGTTTCTTCAGTTCACTGTTTACTCTTTGATTGTGGATTTGGTCACCTGGTTGTTAAATTGGCTCTTTAAAAATAAGTCACAGGGACTGATGTCTGGGGCTGGATAGCTGGAAGAAGCTCTTTTAAGAACAATTTTAAAAGTAGACTCATAGTAGGATTAACATAAATGTAGCCAGCTGAACACTTAGGACGTGAGCACAGCCATCAACCCTGCCTTCATGGTCCCTGGATTCTACCTTTGCTTTTATTCATAAGAGACCCACCATGTGTACTGAAAAACATCCTCAGAAGATAGAGTATTGACTCGGTGGTGGATGCTGTAGAAGAAAGAAGCAACTTAAAATGATGTTTAGCAGTTATCTTTTAAAACAATCCACCTAAATTTTTATTTTAAAGGTTGTTTCCAAAATTTTTATTCTGGTTGATGTGGCCTGCCTTTCCCAGCTCTGTCAGATTCGAAAACCCAATAAAAGCCAGCGGAGAAGACGCTACATTTTCTCATTTCCTGTATTTAACGTTTTTATTTTTCTTTAACTCTGCATTTTAATCCAGAGTCTGTCTTTACTTGAAAGGTCAAAGCTGGGCTTCCCATAAGTGCCTGAATCCTCCTATTCCCTACTCCCCACAGCTCCAACTGCACAGGGTGAGTACTAAGAACTGCAAACAGAATTTAAAAAGAAAAAAAAAAAAAAAACTGCCTGTGGTTTAAACTAGTTGGGTTCAGGGCATGTCTTTGTCCCAGAGAATCAAGGTGACAGGTTTGTAACCAAGAGAGTAGATTAGGCTGCTGGCACTCAGGGTGTTAATTATTACCTAGGGTCATTCAGGAACTGGATTTCATTAGCAAGATGAACACTGTGCTAAGTGTTTGTGGCTTCTCACAGAACGGATTCTAATTCCCAGTCTAGTAAGTGTTACCTGGGAGAACAGGATCTTGGCCCTAGTGTGGTTCTGAAGTAGAGGAAATGTTAAATGCTGTGTTCTTTCTCAGGCATGGGTAGTCCTGTGTACTTTCCCACCGCAAAGTCCGTAGGTGAGTGAGTCAAGACTAACCACAGTTCACCTGAAAGGAAGGGCTATCCCTCTGGAAGGAGCTTTCGTTTCCTCACAGGTGCCCTGCTTGTTCCTGCTCAGGCTGTTGATCAGACTAAGGAAGGCCAGCCCACCCCAGCCCAGGGGATGCATTCTTATCACATCAGAAAACAGTCCAGGAGCTCTTTCAAATACTGGCCTTCTGCTAACCCAGGATGACATTGGGCATGCTGGTTATTTCACCATAGCTAACAAAATACTTCCGTTCTAGTGAGGGTCTAGGACTCAATGACGTCAAAGTGGTCGTCTTTAGAAGTCGTGAAGTATGGTGCCCATAATCCAGTCATCTACCAAGAGTTCTCCCCCCGCCCCCCCCCCGCCCCCAAGAGTATGATGTCATCTCTATTTGGCTGACCTTTAGCTTCAGAAGCTGTGCCTACCTGGTTAGCACCTTAAGTCTACTGGAAGTGGTCTGGCTATCCTTGCTTAGGAGGCATTTCTTCAGCACCAGTTATGTTTGCCATGCACAGTGGCAGAGAGTCTACTCGTAAGGAAGACCACACTTAACTTTAGTGTGTATATTATCAGGAAAATAAACAATGGCTCAAGTTTAAGATCATCATCTTAAAAAGTAATTTTAGAAAGTAAATTTTTTTTTCAAACCTAGGACTTCATGTTAGGCAAGGACATTATTGGTGAACTAAAAATGTACATTTATATAAAAACATGATGATAAAAGAGACCCATTAAGTATTGAGGTCTTTCCCTTGTAATTTTGTTTTTAAGCAGGGAGAATGTATTTGTCTGAACTGGTAAAAATCAAAGAGAAATTCTAACAAGAAAGTCTGTTTTGAAGTAAAAATATTTGTTCTACTTTGAAGAAAGTGGGCTAAGCTCTTACTCTGAAATACAGATCCAAAGGCCCATGGGATTAAAACGCATCAGTCACTAAGAAGTGCCCTCACATGCAGGCACATCAGTGTCCTTATCTGTGAAAGGGTACAAAGTTCAGATGCCTTCATCAGTGTGCAGGCCGTTTCTTAATCTCTCTATGGTCTCCACATTCCCCATGTATCAGCCTCCCCTCCCTCCCAGCTTTACCTTCCTTCCATCACTGTGAGTAGAATTCACTGCTTGCAAAACTAGAACCCTGTTTCCACTCTTCCCATCCCTCCCATGTAAAATGCCTTCTTTCTTGCCAAGCCAGTTTCTCCTTATGTCACAGCCAGCCTAGCCCTGATGGATGTTCACATGCAGAACCTTCTTAGTCCTACCCTAGGCAGAGTAAGGACCTGGTCACATGCTTGTTGGAGGAAAAACATTCTGGGCAGTTCTAGAACAGATGAACTATGAATCCAGGCATCCTAACCTCTGTTGCTCATTGTTATGTCCCTGGTACTAGCATAGAAACACCAGACTATAGCTGTGCAGTGAGAATCTGCTTACTTACCAGGTGCTGTATGAGTATGGTTTTCCTGTGTGTTGTATTTTAAGTGCCTTGGGTGCATCTTAGAATAGACAGTGCTGTACACAGGGATGCCGCCTGAAAGATGCTTATCGGGTATTCTCATCGAGAGCACTCAGGATGGGGAAACAAGTGTCTGGGGCTATAGCCATTGAGTTTTTGGAGAAGTCCAGAACACATCATAGCAATACACGGGAACAGTTTTTTTTAAAGATGTATTTATTTATTAGATGTAAGTACATTGTAGCTATCTTCAGACACCCCAGAACAGGGCAGCAGATCTCATTATGGATGGTTGTGGGCTGGGGATCTGGGGCAGAGACCACAGGAGAGCCGAGGAAGAAAGAAGAAGTTCATTTTGCTTAGGTGGATGGTGAGCACATGGCCATGAGGGCCAGCCTGTTGGAGTAGGAGCAGCCCAGGTAGAACATGGCAACTGATACCTCGAGGGAAATTGACAGGGAAGTAGGCAAAGTAGCAAAAGGCTGATATCTGGCCAGTTCTAGTGCTTTAAGGTTTTTTAAAAAATAAATATAAAGGTTTTGTGTCTTTTATTTGGGAACTGAATGATCTAAGGTGGGGTAGAAACCCTCAAATATTATTTACCACAATACCTAGGTCAATCACATGTAAAGAGATTGATTTTAATACTGACTTATAAGAAATGTTAACTTCCTGTTTCCAGTGAAAGCAACTACACTCTTAATCCTGACTACTTCATCTTTTCCATTCACAATTTGCCTTCCTTAAATGAGTCACAATGCAGCAAGATCAACACAAAGCTGAACCTGGACATCATAAAGATCCCCAACTGTTTATCTCCAGATACAGAATGTTTATACAGCTTTCCCAAGCTTTGAGCTTCTTCCCATGGCACAAATCTCTGGAATTCCCAAACACTGGTTTGGTTGTCAGATTTACAGGCTCCAGTTAACATCTATTTTGAGTTCTTTCCAGAGAGTTCAAAGGAAAGGGATACCTTTAATTGGTTCAATAGACTGAGACTCAAGGGTTCAGTTCTTTCACAGAGTCATAATCTGGACTCCTGTTTGGGTTTTAGAAAGTCCTAGAGATTTGTGTACATGATACAGAGTTGCTGTCCTTTCTCATTTGTGTGTTTGCTTTTGAGACAGGGTTTCTCTGTGTAGCTCTGGCTGTCCTGGAATTCACTTTGTAGCTGAGGATGGCTTCAAACTCAAAGAAATCCACCTGCCTCTGCCTCTGCCTCCTCAGTCCTGGGATTAAAGGCATGTGCAGCCATGCCCAACCAGAGCTTCTATTCTTAACTAAGTACTTTTCTTAGTAATTGTGTGAGAATGTGTGAGTGAGTGTGAGTGTGTGTTTCCTGCATAATCAAATAAATTTTATTGAATAAATACATAAATACAAGTAACACAAATCTTGATACTTAGCAGGGCAGTGGTGGCTCACGCGTTTAATCCCAGCACTCGGGAGGCAGAGGCAGATGGATTTCTGAGTTCAAGGCCAGCCTGGTCTACAGAGTGAGTTCCAGGACAGCCAGGGCTACTCAGAGAAACACTGTCTCGAAAAACCGCAAAGAAACAAAACAAAACAAAACAAAACAAACTTGATACTAACAATTTTGCCCTCTTTGTTAGATATAAATGGAATCCTATTTAAAAGCAACATCGAATGTTGCTTTTAAATTTTAAATATTTTTAAATTTTAAAATAATTCTGTCAAATGTGTTTAATAACTAAAACTATGCATGTTTGCTCAGTTGCCTGTTCTCAAGAGACATACTGATCTCAAAAGACTATACAATTTTATTCAATTACATTTCAAAGGCAAAGTATTTCTGTTTGGTTAGCTAGTATTCCCCTTTCTCCTTTCTTGGGATGGCTCAGCAGTAAAGAGTGCTTGTTGATTTCCAGAGGACCTAAGTTTGGTTCCTAACCCTATGTTGGGTGTCTCATCATCACCAGTAATTCTGGCTCCAGGGGATCTGGTACCTTCTTCTGTCTTCCTTGGGTATCTCACATACAGACACAGATACACACACATTAAAATTAAAGTAGAATTACTTTCTGTGAAATTTATCATGTTATTTACCTTACAACATCGGTCAGTTACATAAAGAAAGCAATCTGCTGTATGTCTGTAGGTCCATTTACTGGAGCCCAAGACCAGTTAAAAGTTCAGGCTGTCTTGAAAGAAGAAAGAAGACTCCGGTAGGACACTTCCAAGATGCCTCACCGTAGGAGCAGTCCCCTTCTAAAAAGATGCCTCAC
>JADRCD010231278.1:0-18538 GCA_019843815.1 Montemys delectorum
TGAGTGAGAGTCTCCCCAGATCTGGGGTCTTTCAGAAGACTGAATTGGTAAGTAAATAGAAGACTGCACTTGGTCCAAGAATTTTTAGAATAATTCCTCAATCTGTGGAACTTATCACACAGATCCTATTAGAGGTGGTGTGGCACAAGAGACAGCTGTCTGAAGAGAAAGCTGTCTCAAGCAGAACACAGTCCATCAGCTTGTAACCCATGTTTTGACTTTAAGTTACTTGTTTTGCCACTCTCAAACAGCCCTTCTCTCAGGAACTTCTTTCAAAGTTGAGGCTGGTCCTTGGCAACAGCCCTCACAATGTTATGGTAATGCCTGGTGTGTGCTGTCATATGTCTACAAAACCTAAAGAAATTAACTGACATTTACCCAAATAATTACTATATACGAGTAACTGAAAGGATGGTATTAAGACATCCAGATGGGTGATACCATAGGGTGATTTGCAAACTTGTAGCTTTGATTAAATGAAGAAGCTATACCCATGGTCTCTGACTTAAGTCTAGTCTCAGGTTTAATTTGGATTTTGTTTTGTTTTCTTCTTTTTTAATACAGGGTAAAAATTGCAATGTATTCAGTAGATACTGTAGGGTAAAAGAAAATATCATTCAATAGAAACATATAGTATATAAGCTTTTACTTAAAGGGCATGAAAATTTTCTCTGAAATGAGCCAAGAATGTAGGCCAGCAATCTAGGTAATCTAAGGGTTTCAGGGAGCGGTCAATCACAAAGTGAATGACAATAACAATGATAAAGCCACATTCTTGAGAATAATGAGTATGCAGGATGTTTTCCTCATGACCCTGACTCCAGACTAAATCATGGGTTGGGTCTCTCTGAAAATTTCCATTGTTTTTATGTTTCCTTGGTTACCTCCTCACTCCCCCTCATTTGTGGTTTTTTTCCTTTAAATACCCCACACTTCTTGTGCTCTGGGTCGAGCTCCTCTGCCCCTGTGAGGGTTACGAGCTCTTCCCCAGTATACTGGTTTCCCCTGAATAAACCTCATGCTGTTACATCAAGATCGGCCTCTTGTGAGTCTTTGGGTGGCTGTGTTCTCCCGGGACTTGAGAGGGGGTCTCCCTTCTTGGGGGTCTTTCAATATCAAGCTATGAGCTCTGATGTTTGCTTTTCTTCCAGGCCACGTGTGTTAGGAAGAGGTACTTATAAACTCTTGAGTGGCAGTGTGAAGTGTGTCTTGTAGTCTGTCATGTGAACAGGAGGAAAAAAAAGCCAGTGGCCTAGAGTTCTGTATGCCTGAGCTAGGACATTTGGTAGGTCCTGTATACTAAATACATTTTTAAATTCATAACTGTATCATCAGACAAAGAACATTCACACTAAAAATATTTACCAACAAAAACTAAAGCGAAAGATTTTTGACATATAATCTCTTATTAACAATAGTTACACCTGCACAATAGGGAAATGTATACAATAATAAATTTTAGATATTTTGCCTTTGCAATTTGTTTAGATCAACACTTTCCAGATCCTAGTTAAAAGTTTACAGGCATCTTTTTTTGTGTCTGCTGCATGACTGAACATTGAAAGATCTGTTTGAATTCTTTAGCAGTTGCTCTGTGGCCAGAGCCAAGAGTAGGACAAAGGAGAAGTGTCCACCTGAGGTCATTGTTTGAAAGAAGGGAAGGGGCTGTCTCCAGAGGGTTCATGGGGAAGCCGTTCTGTTTGCTGCTAATGAAAGTTCAACACCCAAAGCAGCAAAAACTAACCTAGGGCAAATAGAACTTGGTAGAAATATATCTAAGAGTTTTATAAGAATCTGAGTTTTCTCAGGACAGTTTATATCTGCACACTGCCATGTGGGAAATACTAGTTTCCATGAAGTATTGGTCTCAAAACAACTGTGGCAGAAGCTGTAATTGCTAAAGGTGTAGAATCAGAGCCTGGCAGACAGGGTGGCCTGGAAGGGATTACTGACTTCTGCCAAGAGAGAGGTGGAGGTAAGGATGCCTCTGCTGCAGAGATACAGAGCATGGAAACAGGGCTGAGAGGTTGCTATTAGACTCTAGAATGTGTTTGATGCTGGAAGAGAAAGAGATACTCAGAGAGAGGGAGGGAGGAAGTTTGGATGACATTGGTGGCCCCTGGGCAAGCAGCAAAAGACCATTTGTTGGCATCTATGTCACATTCAAGCTTGCTAGTCCTCTCCTTGACCCCCTCCCCACTTCTACCTCCCCCACATCCACCTCCATCTCTTCTTTTTTTCCTTTGTTTTTCTGTTAGAGAAGAGAATTCTCCACATGTGTGGAGAAGCACATGATGTAATAACTTTGGAGGGGAAGCAGCTGATGATTTCTGTCATTAAGGACAAAACTTACTGAGTATTTTACATACAGAATAAAATAGAGCAAGCCTTTAATCTCACCAATCAGGAGGCAGAGACATGGGGATATCTATTAATTCACAACCAGTCTGGTCTCCATAGTGGTTTCTAGACCAGCCAGAGATACACAGTGAGACTCTGTCTACAAAATAAAATAGATAAACCCAAAGTAGAAGATTAAATATGTAAAAAAGTGAGAATGAGTTTTGCTGTCTAAACATTATAAAACAGATAAAAGAGGACTTGAAAACTGAACTTGGTGAATTTAAAATTCTTATGTTCATGAAGAACTGGAGTAGAGAAGCATACGAACTGTCAAAACATGGAATGTTTTATGTATATGCAATCATTTTCAATGGCAAAAGAACAGAAGACAAGTACATAACACAGCTTACAATATCTAGAAATATTATATCCTATTGTTTTTTAAAAAGCAAGAAGCTTTATGGTTTTACCACCATTTATCAAAATGTTTTTTTAATGATAATATCAAACACATGAAAGTCATATATAGAAAAGATGAAATTTTAGTGTCAAGAGCCAAAAGCTTTGAATAATAAATACATACTGTATCTTGAAATGTGTCCTAAGGAAACATTAAGGAATCATACAGATGTTTTAGGGATCTCAAGGAAAGCATGTAGATGATGTTTTGGTTAGCTTGGTCAGAGGAAGAGGGGCTGTGCTTAACACCCCATGTTTGGGTCAGTAATCGGTCTTCAGTGCCACAAAAAAACAAACAAAACCAGACAACATTACAAAAATCAACACACAGCCTGCTCCTTAGAACTATATTATGCAAGTCTTCTAAGATATCATCAAAATGGCTTGTATTCATAATACCAGCACCTGGGAAGCAGAGGCAAGAGGATCCTATGTCCTAGACCAGCCTGGATTTTAATATTAAGATCCTGTTTGAAATACACAAGCATTTGAAAATCCCCAACATAATCTCTAAAATTAACGATAGGTAAAATTTCAGATAAATGTTCTCAGAGAAATGTTCTCCGAGATGCTCAATGTAGTGCCACAGTTACAGAGGCTCTCTGTGCTGGTGATCCACTACCCAGTAGAAGAAACTATCCTTTTAATATTCACACTGAATGCATCAATCTAAAAAGTACTCATCTTATAAACAGATAAATTAATTGTGTTAACTCCATGGCCATAAGATCAATAGCAGTATATATCTTGGGCAACCCTCCTGTTGTATTTGACAGAGGGTTCTGTATTGACTTCCTGTAAAGCACATGTCCTTGGATTGTTCTGTGTAGGTGAACTTGTACTTTTTTTGTCTTTGGAAGCCCACTAAATTAGCCTTCTCTGTGTTCTAGGCATTATTGGGAGGCCCTGGATGAATGGATTTAGTTGATGCTCACAGCAATCCTGCTAAGTAATTACTCTGATCTCCCTGCTTCACAGCAGAAAAGCAGGATGCTGTGGAGGGATATGACACAGAGTCAGTCACTGGGGGCAATCTGTGTTCTTGAGAAACGAAGTAGACACCGATCCAATCTATGGGAAGGATGTGTGGTAAGCCACTGCCAGGGAGTTATCCTTCCCTCAGGCATCAGGAGTGGAGGACACAATTCTCCAGAGAAGTGGGGGAGCTAAGGCAAACCTATCCATGCAGAACAGTGAAGATCCTTAGCGGAAATGCCTTCTGCTTCCTCATTCTACCCTTTCTCTTCTATCTTGTTATCTAATGGCTCGTTGTACCGTATAATTCAACTCCTTACCAAGCATATCCATCCATCTCACAGCCCGGCCACTTGCTTCATTTTGCCTCTTTTGTTCTTTGAGACGGTGTCTTCTATGTAGTCCAATCTGGTTTCAAACTTGCCGCGATCTTTCCTGCTTCTGTTCCTTCCACGCTGGGTTCACAGCTGCCTACCACCACACCCGGTAGTCCCCAAAGCACTAAATTTAAAATTAGGCTGTTGAAAACCCAAACGGAGTCCTGACTGGTAGACCCTCTCAAATCTGTTCGTCCTCACCATAGGTATGGGGCTCTGCCTTCTATAGCACGGCCCAAAGCAAACAGCACACACCAGCATCATCCACAGCATTTCCTTCCTAGTTTTTAATATCACTCTGTCACCTGCTGCAATGATTCTGCCGCCTAAATGCCTCCCAAGAGCACCTTCTCCTGTAACTCTGAGAACTGTACCTCGGTCTGAGTTTTTTGTTTTTTGAGGGGGTGGGAGGGAGGAGGTGCAGTGAGGACTGGGAGGGACCTCTTAGTTTTTCCAGCATCCGGTAAGGTGCAGGTGGTTGCCACAGGCTCCGCTTCTGTTTGAACATCTTACTGCAGAGGGGCAGAGTGGCGTCTTCAACTTAAAATTTCCATTTCAACCTCCTGGACAAAGGAAGCTGTCTACTGTTTAACCAGCTGTAGTTCACCGTGTTCACAAAGTATTTCTTTCTGCTTTGGTTTCTGTTGATAATATGTGCCCTATATTTTATTAAATTATATCGTTCGTTACCAAGTAATTCCAACATCAAACCAGGTCCATTTACCATCTCCCTTGCTTGAGCTTGTTTCTACTGTGATTTGGGTAGAACTCTGCTCTCCTCTACAAGGGGCGTTTTTTGTTTGGTTTGGTTTGGTTTTGATTTTTTTTTTTTTTCTGAGTATGCGCTGACAGTACCTATTTAAGACTTCTGAATACCCTGCCCTGTGGTTGGTTTCCTCCACACAGCCTCGTCCTGTTTTTGCCTTGTTCCTGAATTGTCCTCAGTGTTCCTGAAGCTTATGTGACAGTTTCTACCATTCAGTGATCCAAAAGCCGTTCAGCTGGAAGGTCTAGAGAAGGTGCTGAGCCACACCACACTCTGGCCTGCAGAGGGCATGGCTACTCTTCCTCCAGGGCAGTATTTCAGCTTCTTACATGCTTGTTGTGGATCACCCCATCCCAGGCTTCATAATTTGGCTAATTAGTCCTGACTCCAAGCATCTTCTAGCATCCTGAGTCAACAGCTGCAGTTTTTGTGTGAACAATAAAACTGGGCTTAACGATGCAAATTCTGGGAAGACAACACTGGACACCCCTTACTGACACTCAGACAGTGTGCGCATCACTCTCAGGGTCTGCAAGTAGAACTCTCCCAGACCAGAGAACAGCCCAAAATGACCCACTATAAATTCCTCTGCAGAAGGGTGTATTCATCTTAATATGCTCTCTCCAGACTGCCACCGCTTGATGTCATTTGCATCTGAAATTTACCTTCCTTCTCTTCCCTGAGTCCGACCCTGCCTCTCTTTAAGGACTTGGCTGTTAAAAATTGAAATTACCAGACATGCTGTATTTTGAATTTATGCCAGAGCTCCTTAGGCAAATGCTTTCTGCATTCCCAAGCAAGAGGAGAGAGAGCATAGCCCTCCCAATTGCCTTTGTCAGACATTCTCCTTTGCCCCTGGCTTTCGTGACAAGATCCTTGTATCTGTGGGAGCTTCGGAAAATCAGGGTATAAATTCCGTCACCCAGGAGGTTGCTTCTCTTGGTGATAAATCAGTCTCATGAAAAAAAAAAAAAAGACTCCCTCACCGACAGTGAATGCATGATGCATGGCCCGCCATCACTGGCTTGTCACCTGCTTCTGCAAGGCTCTCTGTTATGATCTAGTTACTGAGGACACATCCTGAGCTTCACTTGGGCCATATTTGGAAGGCCCATCTTTCTGGGGAATTATCGAATCATACACAGAAGGCAGTGACTGCTGGTGGAGACATGCCCATTCAAGTTATTCGAAGGGATGAATGTCCCATCCCCTTTCTGTGTCATTGCATGCTAGCCAATCATATAATGACAAACACATTTAAAGCCCAATGAAGGGCTATGCTCTCTCTGTCTTAAGAGGGAAACTAGAAAAGTTGTTGGTAATTTTAGTTCTGTGAGATGGTTCTCATTTGAATCTGCCTTGTTGATTTAACTCAGCGTGTTCTCCTCTGGACCCAGCTGAATCTCAGTTCGCTCCACACATGGAACACTCACATGCGCACTTCCTGTAGAACATTACAGAGGAACTTTCACATGCCACAGGGTCCCCAAAGCAGGCTACCTTTTTCATTTTTTTCCAGAGCATTGAAAGCAGGCCAAAAAATTGTTACAGTTTATAAGCCAGTGCAACAAGTATGGACACTCATTTCATCTCTCTGGGGACAGCAGCATCGGTAGTTGGCATGCATGTTCTATAAGCGGTTAGACAGAGATATTTGTGGGGCCAGCAGGCATGTAGATTCTCCATTGTGCCACAATTCACTATGAAAGGATCACTCAATTTTACATGAATGTTTTAGTCAAAGACCCAATACTTTCCTTGGGATTTAAATAGATGTTGCATCATGGGCAGATAGATGAACTAGTGGACCACTAGTATCAACTCTAATACAACAAGGTACATGTTAAAACCTAAGGACAGCTTCTTTCTGTCCTTTATAGTCAAACATTTACTTTTTTTGGTGAATTTACTCTACCTGTGTCCTACTTATGAACTGCTTGATCGGTATTTATAGAAAATAAGGGTGTCTGCTACTTTTAAGCTTTCCTTAGGGTTTAAAGTCTGCATTAGATACTCAGACTCTTGGAAAGGACAATTTCCTGTTGCAAGCATGAGAGAAGCTGTAGCGTGAGGCTGTCTGAAGAAGGAAGCAGAGATGTTGAACAGGAGACACCTGATCCGCACACACCTCTGTGGGCGGCGCAGGGTCAGTACGGAGAAACTGCCCTAGGTTTTACATGTCCATCTTTCCAAGTCCATCTTCAGACTGACATTATAGGGTCCTTCTCCCACAAACGATTCAGGATATGATTCTGCCAAAGTGACATATGCCTACAAATAACTGACCCAAGGCATGGCACCATTCAAAGAGAATGAACGTTTCTTCTCTATTGTTTATTTATTTCTTAATCATATGAATGTTGTATGTGCCAGTATGTATGTGCGTCATGTGTGTGCCTGGTACCCAAGGAAGTGAGAAAAGGGCTCCAGCTCCCCTGGACCTGGACTTATGCATGACTGAGAGCCACCATGTGTGTGCTTGGGACCAAACCCGGGTCCCCTGCAAGAACAAGCAATGCTTTTAAATGCTGAACCCTCTCTCTAGCCCCCAAAAGTAAATGGTTCTTACGAAGAACATGCTACTTACCATAAAGACACGTTATAAGCTTCATTTTATCATTTGTTTGTTTTGTGTAGATAGGTGTCTGTATCTGTACACAGGTGAGTTTAGGATATAGCTGTCATGTGACACATACAAGACAGTCTTTGCCTCCCACCTTGCTTGTGACGGGGTCTCCAGGTTGTTCGTGCCACACTGTGCGTGATGAGCCAGCAGCACCATGAGTCAGATTCCCCTGTCTTTACCATTCATTTTACTGTAGGAATTCTGGGATTAGAGACACATACTACCACATGTGGCTTTGACATGGCCTTTGGAGATTGGGGCCTGAGTCTTTGTATGTGTGAGTTAGGTACTTCGCTCAATGAGTCATTCCCCAGCTGTATAATACCCTATAAATAAGCAGACCACTATTTGGAAAGTGATGCAACAAGATTTGAACCATTGTCTTACTACCTTAAGAATAAATTCTAAGATTGTGTACATCTTTAATCCTAGTATTTGGGAGGCAGAGGCAAGTGGATTTCTGTGAGTTCAGAACAAGTTCTAGCATAGCAGGGTTATACAGTGTAACTCTGTCTGGAAAACAAAACAAGGGATGGGGAGAGAGATGGAGAGAAGGAGGGGAGGGAGAGAGAAAGGGAGAGAGAGAGGGGGGATTGAGAGAGAGAGAGAGAGAGAGAGAGAGAGAGAGAGAGAGAGAGAGAGAGAGAGAGAGAGAGAGAGAGAGAGAGAGAGAGAGAGAGAGAGAGAGAGAGAGAATAAATAATGGGATGAAGCTAGGTTATGGGTAAGAGAAAACATGTTTTGACTCCTACTGCTTTCAGTCCTGTCAACAATTCCCCCCTCTATATTTATGATGGATTCTTAATTTAGCCAAGTACCTTGCTTTGATAAGATCTTAAGCAGTCTCCTAGAGTAAGCTTGTCTGTATGCCTTCTTATTGATAAATCTGTTAGGTTGTTTTGTGTCTTATCTATCAATGAGGCTGTAAAATTTCAGACAATGGATTCTCTTCTTGCTATTGCTTCCTGTTCAGAGTCCATCCTCCAGTCCCTGACCCATCATTTTTGGCAAAGCTTATCAAGTGACTACTGTGAAGTTGGGTTCTAAAAATTAGCAAAAGTTTGTTGAAAATTATCAAGCACTCTTGGAACCAGCTGTTCTATCTTTGAAAAGTCATGATTTTTTTTTTTAATGTCCCAAACCATCCTAATAGTGTGACAACAGAAGACCTGAACTTTTCATGTTTTAGTACAGATGGAGCAGAATAAAATACCAGTGACCTCCAACTCTAAGTCTGTGTACCCCGGTCTGCCAAAGCCCAACCATAGGCCCTGCTAACCTGTGCCTATGGCAGTAGGCGACCTACCTGAGGAGGGCACCCACCAGTCTCACTGTCTCCACCTCAAATTAATAGAAAAGTGACTAAGCCAGACTATTCATCTAACTATTCACACACCATTTCTGGGGTCATAGGTTCCCCATCCTCCCAGATGAATACCTTATGTCTTTTCAACTCAACATCACCAAATTGTCCTCATTATCAACTAATAGTGTTGCTTCCTTATACATGTGTGGGGGGGGAGGCAGGAAGGGAGTAAGGATGGGTGTAAGAAAGGTCTCCTACTAATTCCCAAGACCCAGGTGCCCCCAATTTTGCTCACTTACTCGCTCACTTTCTTCTCACTGAGTTCCCACTGTGCTCCTGGATGTGGGCAGGTCCCGTTGTCTGTTCAAGGGCATCATTTCCATTTCCCTTGTTAGCCCTTCCTGTGGAATCAGCCACCCTAACTGTTCTTTGGAGTTAAACATTTTGAAATAATTGGATATCCAAACTCACCCTGGCCCTACTGCTTCTCAGCATCCTTACAGCATCCCATCAACTTGATGTGCATTTGTAACACAATGCACAGCTTTACCTGCCTTTGCTCCTTCTTCATTTGGCTTTCGGGATGCCAGAGTCCCTCACTCTTCCTGTGTGGGTTTTTCCCCAGGTCCTTCCTCTGTCCCTTACCAGTTATATGGATTTTGTGGTACATCAATTTCTTCACTACCCTGATTGGATGATCTTATCTAATCCCTTGGTTCTGTATTCCAATCAAGGTTTTGTTTCCAACCTGGGGTTCCTTATAGAACCCCAGAGGTATAGAGACACCTCTCAACATTACAGTCTTGTTTTCAGTACAAATACCATTTTTCTTATATATTTATTTTTGTTTATACATTTCCCCCTTCACACTGTGAGTTTCACATTCATGGATTTAACCACCCACAAGTCAAAAGCATTTCAAGAATATCGTGCCTGAACCTACATAGCCTTTCGAGTCTATGTACTCAATATGACAGCTAATCCACAGCACTTACATGAAATTATGTCACCTGAGAAGGTAACATGTAATAATATATGCAAATGCTGTTGAAATTCATAGCCAAGCTGTGGCACCTACAGATGTAGGTATACAAACTGGCTCTGAGAGCCAATCTCCTCTGGATGCAGAGATGCCTATGTCATTTTTGACACATCATAAATAACATACATTATAGGGTGCCATGATGTTTTGATATACGCATGCAATATGGAATGATTAAATCAAACTGATTAGCATGTCCATCATCTTGATAACCTATAATTTTTAGGGAGACTTTTGAAATGCACTTTCTTGCTTATTTTGAAGCATATAATGCTGTTATTGGCTGTAGTCACTTGCTATGCCATAAGCTCCAAGCACTCTGACTGTTTATGAGAAAATTTTTACCTTTGATGAACGAACTCCAGCTCCTACTTCCCTCACTCTTTCATCCAAAGATACCACAGACTATCTCAGGGCTTTGGGGTCCTGCTTGTAGACAGAGGCATCCGTATAGTGTAAGGCCTGTTTGCTGCGGCAGTCCCTCAGCTAGCCCATAACTTAACCCAACCACTTTGTCTCTCCGCATAGCTTGCTCTCTGCTCTACCTCCCTGTTCCCTTTTGTTTCCCTTCGGTCTTCTGCCTCTGCCCCTCTCTAGGTCCTTCTGCCATAGCTCTAGCCACCAGGTCTTTATTATGCAAAGTGTTACACTCCTTATTCATCCAGTGGGCAGTGAGGGCTATGTGACCTTCACCATGGCAGCTTGCTTTTTTTTGGGGGGGGGGACATAGGTGAGGAAGTAACAAACATTTATATATCTTTTTAGCCTGGAGCCACAGGCATAGGAATTAACAACTGAGAATACAGGGACGGAATTTCATAATCAGTTGACACAGTACGTGTGGGTTGCCCTAACAACCAACTAACCTACCATCTACTTCCGTGAGTTCAACTTTGTAAAATTCAAATTCTGCATATAGATAAAGGAAGCGGTACAAGGCAGAGAATGTAGGCTGTCTATGGAAGCTGGGCAAGTTAAAGGATAATGTCCATCTGAGACACTGAGGTTTTAGCCTAATGAAACTCATTTGGAAATTCAGACTTTTACAGCATTCAGATAATCAATCTATCTTGTCTTAGAGAAAAACAGGTCTGACCACACACTACCACAGTGATGGAAAACTAATATAGGGGATTTGGTGAAAGGCTGTATTTTCAGAGAAGCCTTTGGTGTACTTCTCCAATGGAGTGTGCTTTCTCCAACTCTCATCTTATTTCCTTGGCCATTTTTATTTTAGTACTTAGAATTATTCAACAAATACTATTCCCCTGACATTTTACATGGCAGCATCTAAATGCTTTAAGAGTGTATTTACATCAACAATCATTTACATTTCAGTTTGCCAGCATCTAGAACACCAGCTTCAGTATGCTTGTGTTTGTTAAATGAATAACGAATATAAGAAAAGAAGGACATTGTAAAGTCTTCATCATATTACAGGCATTGCTCTTCCCTCCTCCCTGCCTTTCTATCACAAATACCACTTCCTTCTAGACTACGCAGCCTCTGTCCAAACTTTTATTATGACATGCAACAGTTGTTGTTTTGTTTTTAGTTGTGCATATTTTGTTCTCCAATTGAGTCCAGGAGAGCAAGGCCATCCTCACCTTGGTGCCACACAAACATGTTGCCAGGAATGAAGTTGATTCTCTGAATGGACAGCTGGTGGGAAGGCCAACATCGATAGCACTCACAAAAATACTCACTGTCAGTCCACTGAGCTCTAACACTCCCTCCCCTCAGGAAGCGAGTCTATATTCTATCAATCCCTCATAAGGAGCTCCTAGACAGGTCATGAGATATTTCTGAGTATGCAATACCTTATAAGGGAGTAGTCAAATGAATTGATACATGTGTAAATCACACGTTACATATAAAACCTAAATTTACAAGTTTATAATATGGTATCTCAGAATCAAATAGTGAATGTTTTGCTGCCTAGTGGGGAGTGTTGCTTTTGTTCTTAACTGAGACACTTGTAGCATCTCTATCCTTCACCTTTATTGGAGTAGCTGTGATTTTTTTTTCCCACAGATGAGTAATAACAAGCCTAGGTCTCCACACTTGAGTTTTCTTTGAATTTCTGGAACACATAGATGTATTTCCATGGTTAAATTGAGCCTTGAATGTCCACATAGCTGAAATGTAGTCCATCTATGTTTGTCAGTTCAAGGCACTGTTGAGCAAGTCTTTTGTATATGGGGGAGATCTGCACAAGGTATCGAAGTGGCCTATCAGTGGAATGCTGTGCTTATTTGTATTTCAGAAGAATCCCTCCAATAGCACTTTCTTGAAGCAAGTGGAGGTTGAATGTAGGGGTCAAGCCCAAAGCATACCAATCAATAAGGGAGTCTTTTCAGTAGCCTCAGGGATTAATGAGACCCTGACTCAAGAAAGTAAAGATATGGACTTAGAAGATTAACTGGACTTGAGGACTACTTAGAAAATGAAATATGCATGTTTTGTGTTTAGCCTTGCAGATGAGGTGAAGGGAGAAATAAAACCCACTAACAAGATGGCTGGGTGAGCACATGGTTAGTGATATTAGCTATGGCAGAATATGCATAGGGAACTGTTTTATGGAGAAGGTTGTTTTTATCAGGATGACCCAACACCTCTCAAGACCATGTAGAGTATCTAATGATGCTCAGGCTGTAAGAAAGTGAAGGTTTGTTTGTTTGTTTGTTTGTTTGAGGCACTGTTGGGCTAATGTGATAGCAAGTGTTTCTATTCGATGAGCAAAGTAGATATCTTCCTCTCAACCATTGCACTGAAAACCTCAAGTGTTGCGAAATAGAAAAGAGAGGCGATCTGATCTGGCGAACCATTTTCTGAGATGTGCTTAGATCCCGGTGGAAGGCTTTCATCTTCAGTTAATGAAGAGACTTAAGCGTTAGCAGTCCCAGAGGGCCTTTCCAACAACCCTGATAAGCCCTGAACTAACTGTCCACCATGAGATATCACAAGTAGAAGCATCATATCATAATGAAAAAAGCATGTCATATATTGATTTCCCGCTCCCGCTGGATCTTCATTAACACAGATTGTACTGTTTATAAAATCTCATACCCTTTTCCTGGGCAAAATGTGCTTTAGAGAGAAGCTATGACAGATCGGATATGACAAGCGCTGTTTTGCAATTACTGCATGTCTCTCACACTGACATCCTCCAATTCATGCTTAGGACACCCCTGTGCATGTAGGATCATTAGCAATTATTTTTTAGATGAGAAAACTGAATCAAGGAGCAGACAATCACAGTAAGATTTCCAGCTATAAAGCCGATATTCTCAAGTTCAAATCTAAACAGAAGAGAGGGGTTTTTTTCTTTATCTCCTTGAACCCCAGTGTATATACTCATAAAGTAATATTTGCCTATCAAATATATTAAAGATTAGATAGTTAATGTGGCTGGCTGGTAGTTAGTATCTGCTGTTGAACAAAAGCTAGTCTACTTTTTCCTCATGATTTTTGTACTATTTTGACTTGTTTTGCATCAAGCTTTAGTCCAGTGGATGTGGGATATCATAACACCAGTATGTCCCAATGATTATAGGAGAGGCTTAAGTAGTAGTGGAATATATTTAGAAACATGAAGATGGTGCTAGTTTAGTGGTGATGTGGCAGATTCTCATGTCAACCATGGACAGCCCAGAATAAACCATAGTTGTAGATAACAACTACTTATTTGACACAATTTTAGGGAACTCATCTTTATGGCACCTCAGTACATGTTCTCAGGTTATCTTCTTTGGGGGCTTGAATCTGCCTGGTCCATGGGAAATGCCATTATTAGGGGTCATAGCCTTATTGGAGTAGGTATAGCCTTGTTAGAGGAAGTGTGTCACTTGGGGGCAGGGTGGACTTTAATGGCTTCTCCTATGCTCAGACCCGGCCCAGTGTTGAAGAGATTCTCCTCCTGGTTGCCTTATATTCAAGATATATAACTCTCAGTTCCTTCAGCACCATGTCTGCCTGCATGCTACCATGTTTCCCACCATGATGATTGTGTACTGAACCTCTGAAACTGTAAGACACCCCTAGTTAAAAGTTTTCCTTTGTATGAGTTGCTTTGGTCATGATGTCTCTTCACAGCAATGAAACCCTAAGACATCATATAAATGCTAAGTATTGAAGTATCACAAAGACTAAAAAAATGTCCTGAGGGAAAACAGACCTATCTAGGATTCCTGGGACAGAGGACTTCCAGTATTATATTGGTTGCTTAGGAAGGGTGTTATTTAAAATCAGATGAAGGAGTGGTACTGGGCTTAAGAAAAGAGGATTTAGAGGAGTTAGAAAGCAGATATAGCAGATGCTCAAATAGAGTGGCCTGGGACAAAGATGGCAACATTCATGTGCAATGTCCAGAAGAGGCAGGAATCAGAGAAGCTCGAAACCACCTTTGAAACTGCTCTCTGGTGCCCTCAGTGTTCCTGCCCTCAAGTTAACCAAACAGACATTGACCATGGAACTTCTGGGAAGAGTTCTGGTAGATGAGACTTCTGACTCAGTCAAGAGAATTCACAATGTAAAGATTATCTGGGCGAGGCTAACACAGTTCCCACAGCCCATGCAGGGAAGAAGTGTTCGGTGTCACGTTCCTTGCAGTGCCTCAGAAGAATGAACATGAATGTGCTGTGGGATGTATATGGAGGCAGGTGCTTCCTGAGGATGAGAGCCATCTCAGACAGATAGATAGCCAATGAGAAGCAGAGCTCTCCATGCCTCAGCTGACAAATGAATTCCACCAACTAGGAAGCTAGCAAGAAGGTTCAGAGACTCCCATGTGTCCTGATTTTACCCCAGGAGAGCTGAGCCAGTATGAAGGGCTACTTAGCAGCTTTGGTCCTTGCTCCTGTGAGAATAGGCATTTGTCGCGTGGCTTGTCCATTAATGAGCATATACAAAGTCCATGCTATCCATTAGAGAAAGCTCCCAAGAGCAGCATTCCCAGAAGGCCTTCAGCACTTTGTGCTTCTCCCTATCTTCCCACTCTTTATTTTCCCTTGAGCATTAAAGATAAGCATCGTGTGTCTCCTTGCTGGCTTCAGCTCTTATTTTCCTATCTGTATTTTGACACCAAAAGTCCTGATTCTTAGATCTTTGAACTCGCTTAAATGTTCTCCCAAGTTTTCAGATCTTGGATCTAGGACCATTAGTGCTGGTCCATGCTGCTAGCATCCTTGAGTCCCCCAGACTGCAGATGCCCTGCTGTGGGTCTTCTATGATAGCAGTGCCCAACTCTCCAAGTATATCTGTCTTCATTTCTACCTGTCTATGTGTGTATCTCCTATCATCTACCTACCTACTCTCTCATGCTCTCTCTCTCTCTCTCTCTCTCTCTCTCTCTCTCTCTCTCTCTCTCCTTCCCTTTCTCTCCTTGTCTCTTTAGAGAACCTAGGTGCTGATGTTATTACCCCTGGCTTTGCATTTTCATAGTGACATGGTCTTAGCTTTCCTCCCGAGTCTGTATGCCACCTTCATCTCCTATATAAAATGAAAACAGTGTCAGATATAGATTCTGTTGGTATCAGAAACTGGCCTTACAGTCAGGAACCAACTTTACAGACATAGGCCATCTCCAAATCCAGAGATGATGGTGATGTTACACATAGATGACAGGGATCCGTGCATCTGTTGCTGTGGCAATCACCATGCATTCCCAGCATCCACCTGGGTGGATGTGGTGTGAGCAGTTACATCACAGCCCAAATAAAAGGCAAACCCCTCCTTACCTTCACTCTCTTTCCCTCTTCATCTTCATTGTCCCCTTTGTCTTTTTCTCCCAAAATAAAACTCTCTCCAGTGGAGCTGTACTGGACTGGTGTGATCTGTCTAGACGAGCATGATTCTAACATAACTCAGGGAATCGCTTGATCCAGGTGCTCTGCTGGCTGCCTCACCCTAGCCACTGCCACCACCCTAGCTACACCTGCATCCATGGTGGGCTAGATCTAGCCTGGGGCCGAGGTAGGGGAGGGGAGGGGGAGGAAGCAGGGAGCTCCAGCTGGTCCTGCAGTGCAAGTTCTTGGCTTGAAGGTGACAGCAGGTTTGGGCTTGGCTTGGTAGTCATGGCTGGGAGCTGAGAGAGGCCTTCAATGGGAGATCAGACAGTGGCTCTATTTCTCCATGGCTCCCCACGGTGGATCCCAATGAAAAGAGACAGTCCATGGTTTTAAGACATTTATTGTCATGGCGGAAAGTAGATGTGTCAAACCATACCCTACTTCTCAGAGTAGGCCTGAAGTTAAATACCTTTTACAGGGAGGAGTGTCTGGGAAGGAAAGCTTATTGGCTAAGCCTTCTAGGCCTTTAAGGACCTCATTAAAGTGGAGATCTGTCTTAAGCCTATGTGATCACAAGTCACATCCTCTACATGTCTAAGGGCTTGAGGTGTTGCCCTTACATGACTGATGGCCACAAATCTATGGGGGGGCTGAGGCCTATGACAGGGGCCTGGTACCCAGGAACAGACAAAACTCCTACCGTTCCTTCAGGGTCTCTGGGGTTGCTAGCCTTAGCTCAACCAGGAACCAGGCTACCTTCCATTGTCCCACAGACTCTGATTAAAAAGTAGACAAATTATTATATGTGAAGCACTTAGAAGAACATCTGTCTGGATTTTGTACGTGGTAGTTGTAAAATTTAAAATACATTTAATCATACGATTTGCTTAATATCCAAAATTTCTAAGTGAGCACAAAGAAAGCTGTGATAAGGCTAGTCACAGGTGAACAATACACTCTGCCAGCCACAAAGCACAGCTGACCTTCCACATGCTACGTGAAGACACTAGTACTTGAGTTCCTGTAGAAAAATAAGTGTCGTTTTGACTTTTTTTAATTCTCAAAGCAAATAGATCATTAAAGGGACCTATGTGGACCTTTGTCATCATATTTCTGTGACTGAGTTGCACCCTTTGGTCATCATCTAGGCCTGAAAGGATGAATTTACCCAGTAGGTCTATCCACACATTTGTCTAGACCATTTCAGTACAGAGTAAATAAGCACAAGCCAATGGGTGGTCCCATGGAGCAGGTGTTAGAGATGGGACCCCAGGCTGCCAAGTGCTGCACATGGGGCTATACTGTTTGCACCCTATTCGGAAAGTTACAAAGCATAGCATCTTTTTTAAAGGGACGTATGTCATCAGATAAGCCTGCAGTACTTGTACCATAATTTTAAAACTAAATATTGATTAAAATATAGTTTAAGCATCCTGGGAGATTGCCCTGAGATAGATCAATGTGTGGCTTGCAAGAGGCTGCTCCTGCCAAGGTTGGAAAGATCTTTCAGCAAATTGTTAAGAAACATATAATCTAGACTTGCTTCAACACTGGAATTTTAGTCTCTTCCAGTTTCAATGCATTTTATTTTGAAAAAAGAAAAAGAGAGAGAGAGAGAGAGAGAGAGAGAAAGAGAATTCTTTAAAATGCTCCCATTAAACTGTCTCCATATTGTATTTGCAATCTGCACTATTCTATATGACCATTAAAAGTTCAAATGTAAAAAGAGAATTAAAAGCATTAATTTTTTAAAACTTGGAAGTGCACAAGAGTGAAAAGAGAAAATCAATACTATTCAGGTCACATGTCCTTGTCCTCCTTGCTGGTCTGCTGGCTCCTCCCCTCTACTGCCTCTGTGCCTGTGCACACAGGCTGTCCCTTGTCTTCTGCCTGTTCCATGCTCTTGTTCTTCGATCTCTGCTCAGCTGGAGGCTCAATTTCCATGCAGGGTTACATACTTGCTGGTAGCCTTTGCTAAATGTAGAAGTGAATAACATTTAGAACCAGAAAACACTTCCACTTTACCTATATGGGAAAAAAAAATCACCTTAGTTCTGGGTTTAGGCCTTTGTCCTCGGAATGCAGGAGAAAATAAGGCCCTTAAATCCATCTAGGTGCAGCACTTGAAGTGGCTGATGAAGGTATCTTTGTCAGGGCCTTGTCAGAGAGTGCCTCTTGAATATTCATGACTACAAGTCTTCCTCTAAGTCCTGCCTACTTTTAACTCAGCTAAACTTTTTATTGAAGTTTCACAGGTTAAGAGTCCAAGCCTGCCTTCCGGTCTGTCTGGGCTGGTGTCCAGAGCAGACCTTGGGCACAACCTCTGCAGCCAATCCCACAACACCCAGAGGAAGCTCCACTCCCAGGCACTTTGACACACCCAGGATCAGAGGGGAGGAGGAACCAATATCTGTCCCAACACTGGGAGTAACTGGGACCAGCAGGACCAGGCACACAGGAACTCCACCAGCCCAGTGACTTGGGTTCCTTCTGGTCTGTCTGGGCTGGTGTCCAGAGCAGACCTTGGGCACAACTCTGCAGCCAGTCCCACAACACCCAGAGGAAGCTCCACTCCCAAGTGACCTAACAAGTCCAGGATCACAGGATCCCAGAATTACAGGATCACAGACACAGCTAGACTCTGAGGAGTTCTGACACAACCAGGATCACAGGAAGGACAGGCTCCAGTCAAATTTGCAAAGGCAGATAGCAGTAGAGATATCCAGATGGCAGGGGGTGGGGGGTGGGGTGGAGGGAAGCATAAGAAAATAAACAACACAAACCAAGGTCACTTGGCATCATCAGAACCTAATTCTCCCACCATAGCAAGTCCTGGACACACCATTACACCAGAA
>JADRCD010231279.1:0-10331 GCA_019843815.1 Montemys delectorum
TCTCTCTCTCTCTCTCTCTCTCTCTCTCTCTCTCTCTCTCAATAACCAGCTTTTCGTGGGCAAATTGGGATCATGCTATCTATGGGACCACCTGCCTGGGGACAATCCTAAATCCCCAGCTAACTCAACCTGTCTCTAAAAGATTTCACTGACGGCGACCAGCTCTTCCAATCTCTTGCATGTACTACACTCTTTGTTTATCACTGCTGGTCCTCATGTTGTCAGTACAGTGAGTTTATACATCACCAGCAAAATGGATTTTCTCTTGGCTGAAATGTACAACAGAGCTGTAAAGTTTTTGTCAAGGGACCCATGTCAGGTTTTGTTCAATACATATGGTTAAATCGTAATTATCTAAGAATACATTCAGTTGGCCACAACAATACCTTCTTTTCTTTTTGCTAAAATGTACTATGATCTGAAGCCGAGATGTCTCCAAAGGCCCATGTGCTAAGGAGATTAGTCGTGGGTTCATAGACTTTGAGAGAAGTGATTCAGTCCTGGGGGTTTCCACGTACTCAGAATTCAGGATTAAGACCTTGATGGAGTCATAATATAAAGGCAAGGTAGGTAGGGCCTATTTGGAGGAAGTGAGTAACCAGGAGCATGCCCTAGAAACACATACCCTGTCTCTGGTTCCTTTTCTGACCACCATAGTGTTTGGGAGGACAACTTTGATTAGCCACGTGTTCCTGTCACCATGGCCTTTTGCTTTATCATGGACCCACAGCAAACTGACCACAAATTGACACCCTAGAAATGCTGGCATAAATGAAATCTTTATCCCTAAAACCATAAATTAGGCATTTGTTGCAACAATGAAAACTGATCAACAAAGTACGTTCTGGAACAAGGCTTGATTGGACTCTCGGGGTAAGTCAGTGATCTGAAGCCAACTTGAAGACAGCATGCTTCTAGGCGTGCTGAAAGTGTGTCCAGTCTGCAATTTGAGTGGCAGAGCAAGGAAAACAAGTCCCGCCTTCCAGCTGCTGACCCAAGGCCATCTCCACCATCCTGTTACCTCCGAGGTTATCACACTCAGAAACCACATGTGGGCTTTCCAAGTAGGTGCTTGAGTATTTGATGATGGAAAGCATTGTAGGAACCAGAGTTGGTTTTTTCTGTGTTCATTTTTATTTTTTTGATTTAAGTTTTTTCTTTTTTCTTTTTTTATGTATACAAGTACTTTGTCTGCATGGACGCCTGCAAACCAGAAACTGGCAGTGGATCGTTGAGTTGCAATGCAGGTGCTAGACATTGAACTCAGGACCTCTCGAAGAGTAGGCAGTGCTCTTAACCACTAAGCCATCTCTCCAACCTCAGGAACCAGAATTATTAAGCATGGAGAAATTTTTATTCTTGAGGAAAAGAACAATGACCGATTCCTGGTTACCCTTAGTAGAATGGATGTTGTCTAAAAAGCGGGGATCTTTTGTTATTCTGTGGAGCCAGACTTTACCTGAATCCCACAAATTCCTGAGCATCATTTAGGTCTTTCAGTGAGTAGAACCCATCATCAGGAAAGAGGTCCCGTGTACTTTGAATCCATCTTCAATAGAATATACCTTTGTGCTTATTATAAACCCTTCCTTCCTAGGCCCTTACCCTGAGCTCTGTTTATCAGTCAATAGAAGTCATTTTCTTGTCTGGCAGAGGTGCTTCGCTACAGAGGTGCACATTGCAAAGGATTTTCCCTGAAGCTTTCTTGTGATTACTAGCTCATGGAGATTTCTTCCCACATTTTAGTGTGCTTAAATGTGGAAGAAAAAGAAACTGCAAGGTCAGACTCTGAAAGTTTTGACCCAGTTTCTGCTAAAGTGTCACTGGCCTGCATGCCATCCTTCACCTAGCACAGCTCATTCTCCTGCTGGCTCTGACACTTGCAGGGACCCCGACATGATAACCCATATTTAATCTGCAGATACTCTGGGGTAGACCAGACCAACTCTAATCTTAACACACAAGCAGATTAGGAATTAGGAATTCTAAGTTTCAGAGCAATGCTATCCTACATCATTGCCATTAACTACTTGTAACATCTTAATTTCAATTTTATTTCATTAAGATGAAATACTATATATTTCATTACATTTATATATTTATATATTTCATTAAATACATAATTCATTGTATTTCATTAAACAGTTAATATTTATGTATTTGTTATACAATATTATATATGAATAGTTAATTTATATATTTCATTAAAATGAAATAAAATAAAAAGCTCATTAGTCACACTAGCTATATTTTAAGTGTTCAACTGTCACACTTGGATAGAGCATGAGAGAGTGCTGAATCCTAAACAGTCCCACCATCAGAGAAGCTATTGAACATCATCTCCAGAGAAGGAAGATCTCAGTCACTTCTTGGTCTGCTCACTAAGGTCAAGTACAGAGAAAGAAAATATTAGAAAATTCCAGAACATCCTGAGGAAAATGCAGTGCCCAACATTAAAGATAGTTAGAACAAGTAACAAGATTCCAGCTAAAGAAAAATTTGATCCTAACTGCAAAAAGTGAATCACCCACCCAGCAAGGAACATTTTTACAGCAACTGTGCTTTATTTAGCTCTTAAACTCTTTAAATTGTGTGTGTAGACATGTGTGTGTGCATGCATGTGTGTATATGTACACATGTGTGTACACATGTGTGTACAAGTGTGTGTACAAGTGTGTGTGTATATGAGAGAGAGAGAAAGAGAAAGAGAGAGAGAGAGAGAGAGAGAGAGAGAGAGAGAGAGAGAGAGAGAGATTCAATATTACTGAAAAGCCTCTGAACAAGATGGAAGGAAAAACAGGTCTGAAGATTAGTTCCAAACTAATCTTGTTCACAAGAGTAAATACTATTCGCTTTTCAGTTCAGCCTCTGACTTTTTACTCATGGCCATTGTTTTTCTTTCACTCTAGGCTATAGCATGGTTTGTGTCTTTTTAAAATATTAACTTACTTCTCAGGAGGTCTTAAGTAATTTTATATAACAACATGGAAACTATAAAATTGAGAGAGCTGCGGATATTGGTCAGTGGCAGAACATTTGTCCTGCATCCCCCAAAGGCCTGGGTTCCTTCCTCAGTACTGAGTGGAGGGTAGAAAGCAAAAAAAAAAAAAAGTATCTTCATCTTATTTATTTACTAATCCAGTGAAACTGACTGTATGAAAATCCAAGATTTCCTGGTGCTTTCCCAAGAGCCAAGAGTGACACATTCAGTTGTCATAAACTTTGTGGGGATAGCTATTTTCCCAAATCCCTGCTCCAAAGTTGGCACTGTGAAAAGAAAGGAAGAAACAGGTGTCTCTTTTCCAGAAGGAATAACTAAGTGGCTCCATTGAAAGGACATGTAAGGGTTACAAAAGAATGTTCCCTAAAGACTGGGGAGATAGCTCTGTTGGTAAAGTGCTTCATTGCAAACATGAATATCTGAGATCACCCCCACGTGAAAACCCAGGTGTCTTAGTTGGGGACTTATTATTGTGAAGGGACACCATGGCCAAGGCAAGTCTTATAAAGGCAAACATTTAATTGGAGCTGGCTTACAGTTTCAGAGGTTTATTATCCAGTCCATTATCATCAAAGCAGGAAGCATGGCAGCGTGATGGCAGACATGGAGCTGGAGGAGCCCAAAGTTCTACTACTTAATCTGAAGACAGCCAGGAGGAATTCCACACCGGGCAGAGCTTGAGCCCAGAAGACCTCAAAGCCGACTCTCACAGTAACACACTTCCTCCAATAAGGCCACACCTACTCTAATGAGGCCACACCTCCTAATAGTGCCCCTCCCTGTGAGCCAAGCCTTCAAGCTCATGAATCTATGGAGCCAAACCCATTCAAACCACACAAGCCATGGGGCTGAGGAAATGCCTGAGTAGGTAAAAAGTATTTGCTGCCAAGCCTGAGAACCTAAATTTAATCTCTAGGATCCACCTGGTGGAAGGAGAGAACCAACTCCCAAAAATTGTCTTCTGACCCCAAACATGCTACAATATACATGCCCCTGCCAAAACACACACACACACACACACACACACACACACACACACATGCGCACGCACGCACTAATGCCATCTAGTGTAATTCGAGAATTAGAGACACACTATTTTGAAGCCTCCAATGAAGTAGTTTAAGAGGTGATCAGTAGTGGATTTTAAGCCACTGAGTAAATATTGATAAGAAACCAAATTTGCGAATTGTGTTCACAGCCCACGCCATCGCTGCTGTCTAACACCAGCAACCCCACTCGCTCGCAGAGCTCCAGCCTAAGAAGAGGCAGGGTAAGGAGGTATCCATACTATGGCTCATACAAAACAGGCTGCTCCCCAAATCCACCAAAGGAAACAATTGGCTGCCAAAGCCACTCACAAGAGTGTGCCCTCTACTGGAGGGATGGGGGAACCTCATCATTACAGACCTGGTACTATGGCACGCCTTGAAATTAGACGCTATCAGAAGTCCACTGACCATCTGATTCTCAAGCTCCCCTTCCAGCGTCTGATGCAAGAAATTGCTCAAGACTTCCAAACAGATCTGCGAATCCAGAGTGCACTTATTGGTGCTTTACCAATAGCTGGTTGGTCATTTTGAAGATACCAACCTGTGTGCTATCCGTGCCAAGCATGTAATAATTATGATATCCACGCCGCATTGGTGAACAGGGTGCTTAAGAGTTCACTATGAGTGGATATATTTCATCCTCAAAAAAAAGTTTTCCTCCTCTTCCTGTTATCAGTAGTTCCAAATGCTAGATATTTTTCCGTGGGGGCAGAAGGGACCTAAGTGTCGGATTGCAAGTAGAAACATAGGGGACAGAATCTGGGTTTTGGCAGCTTCTTCATTTTCATTTGCATACAAATTTTTAATATAAATGCAAGTTATAAAAGCATTAATGCAAGCAAAATGTTTTAGTGTGCATGTCTCAACAGTTCGACTTTATGACAATTATAAATAAACCTGTTAAAATTTTCTGGGGAAAAAGAAAAGAAACCAAACATGCACACAGTATAAAGTTGAACCCACAACTGACTAAAACCGAGGAAGACACGCTGGGGTATAGGAACCGTGACCATCAGGACTCCAAAGTCCTTCTATTGTCATGACTGGAATGCTGAGGCCACACTCTTGTGCTTCACAAGATGCAGATGAGTCAGAGAACGCCCAGAGTGCTGATTGATGTGCTGCTGGATTGGGATGAGGGAGTGATAGTGAGGAGACTGAGTGGAGAGTCCAAAAGGTGAGTCTACCTGTAGGACAGGGAGGATGGAGCAGAAGAAAAATTGAGTGTCTGAAAAAATGAATACACTGAATTAACTATTTTTTTCTTGTTTTAGTCCCTTGAGACAGTCTCACTATGTAGCCCAAGTTGACATCTGCCTCCCAAGTGATGGCGTCAGAGGCTTTACCACCACCTCAGGTTCTGAAATACTCTCATTAAAAAAGTAAGTTAAAACCGAATCCATTGAACTTTGCAAATGGACTGGATGTTCCTTTCCCTCAAAACTCATACACTGAAAGCCTAAGGTGATGGTTGGACGTAAGGCATTCTGAGAGTGATTAGATGGTGAGGATGGAATCCTCGTGATTGAAATTTAGAGTGCTCAGGAATTAGCTGGGCCCTCCCACTTAGTGAAACCACAGTGAGAAAGCACCATTCTGTGAGCCAGAAAGTGGGCCCTCACCAGACACCAAAATGACCAGAGCCTGGACCTTGGCTTAAAGCATCTAGAACTGCTTTGCAATGAGTTCTGATGTTTGTACACTAGCTAGTTCATAGAATTTTGTTACAGTAACTCAAGTGGACTAAAGCAAGTCTTCAGAATTAATTTCCAACAAGAAAAACAGGGCAGAATGAAAAGCTAGATGGTGCCATTAAAGGAAATTCGAAACTTCCTGCAGGGCGACTGGACTGACTGCCTTGGACACGTCAGCTTCCTAGACAGATTCACAAGAAGATAGGCAAGCAGGAGAACGTTTCATAGATTAAAAATTGACCTACATTGCCGAATGTAATGCTTATTCCTTGATTAGGAGAACTTGCTTTGAGTAAATCACCCATAAAAGAATTTCAAAACAACTGAGTCTACCCAACCTCAGACTTATAACCATGTGGGGAAAGATCTTTATTTATTAAGAGATCCATACTGAAGAATTTATGGACAAATGCCATTTTTCTTAAGAAAATTTAAAATATTTAACCCAAAAACAATGGCACAAGCATTATAAAATGTTTAGAGTCAAGACTATGGCTGTCAATAAATCCCATCTTGACTTTTCCGAAAGCTATAAATTTTCATAAATTTTAAAAATTTTTTTATTTATCTTTATGTACATATTTTTGTGTGTCACATGTGGTATGTATTGTGAGAGTAGAGTTCCAACTACAATTTTTAATTTTTTACATTTATTTATTGTATATGTATGTGGGTGCATATGTATGCGTATATATGTATATGTGCGTGTATATATATATATACATATATACATGTATATATATCATAATGTACATGTGGCCGTCAGAGGACAACTTGAAAATGTCAGTTCTCTTCTGCCACATGGGTTCTAGGAATCAAACTCAGATTATCAGGCCTAGAAGCAAGAACTTGACCTGCTGAGCTATCTTTCTGGCTCTATACTCATATTTGTCCTAGAATGCTCAAATTCCAAGTTATACAGTGGTATAAAATATGTCAGCTGGAAGCTTGCAAACTAGAAAAATATATGTAGTATGTTCATCATTTATAAATTTCATAATTCTGGCCTCCTTCAGCAATTATATTAACAAATACCAAGTATAGCTTTTCTTAGAAAACTTCCTTGTAAAATTAATTATCTTTGTCAATGTTCTATTGCTGTGAAGAGACATCATGACCACAGCAATTCTTATAAAAGAAAGGATTGAATGGGGGCTGGCTTACAGTTTCAGAGGCTTAGACCATTATCATCATGGCAGGACGCAAGAAAGTACACAGGCAGACATGGTGCTGGAGAAGTAGTAAAAATTTTACATTCTACATGGTGGCTCACAACCATCTGTAATGGGGTCCAATGCCCTCTTCTGGTGTGTCTGAGGACAGCTACAGTGTACTCATATACATAAAATAATAAAATAAAATCTTAAAAAAAAAAAACAAAAAAAACAAAAAAAAAACAAGAATTCTACATCTTGATCCAGAGGCCACAGATGAGAGACACTGGGCCTGGCATAGGCTTTTGAAACCTCAAAGCTCCACCTCCCCCACCCCCCAGTGACAAAATTCCTCCAATAAGGCCACACCTCCTAATCCTTTTTAAAAGTTCTACTCCCTGGTCACTAAGTATCCACCTATATGAACCTATGGGGGCCATTCTTATTCAAACCACCACATTCACTTTTCAATCAAAACCAAACTTTTTCAGATAGAAGAATGACAGGCCACTTGATAATCAGACTTTCCAGTTCAGAAAGAAACCATTCTAGTTTGCGACTTTTGTATCCTGGTATGAACATCCAGTCAGAAATCTATTTGAAAAGCTTTAGAAACCCAGGTCCGTCCTCCCTTAGCCTCATGTAGCCTATAAGTTAGAAGGCAAGTGAGTTCGAATCCATTTTTAATCACGCAAGGACAAATATTGCTCATTATTTTCTAGCCCTGCCACACTACATTTTTTCCTAGAGCCAACCATCTGAATATTCACTTCAGAACAAGTCTCCTGGAAGTGAGGGAAAAAATGAAGAGGAGACTGGTCCAAATCACTGCTTGAGATGCAAATCAATAGCCATCTTCAATAACTATTCTGACACACAATAAATACTGGGGCAGGCTACATTCCTCTCACTCCCTGACAAACTGGAGTGTGGAGGAGGGTGAGTGGTGCTACAGAGCTCCCAGGGCTCATTATCCTCCATCATGCCCAGGAATAGCTTTGTCAGACAAGAGGGAAAGAGCATTTGTCAATCTCTCACCAACCCGACTCCAGCCAACATTCATCAATCCCAGGTGAAGAGGCAAAGATAAATACCACCCTGGAATCTGCTCTGAAACTTCTGGGACCATTTCCCATGATTGCTTTTGGGGTATTAAAAAACAAAGTGATGATAACAAAAAAACTCACAAAACACCTTTTCCCCTATTCCATTCCTAAAACGTTGAAAAGAGAAAAATGACGATAGGAAACATGAAGCTTGGACAGGCCTAAGGAAGAAACACTAGGAGAAATGAAAACAGAGAGGAGCGCGGGTGGAAGGATCCGAAACCACAGGACAGACAACTACCTGCTTTCACTTTTAAAGATGTACATCTGCAAGAGATTTCACTCGAGGTAAAGTTTCATGGGTGTGGATCTGATTGCGCTAACCAGGCTCAAATGACTTTTTTGAAACCATATTTCCTACAGATAGTTCAGAGACCCCTAAAGTTTGCTAGCCACAAGTTTTGGTAACTGGATTTGGGGCTAAGCAAGGGTGAGGTGGGGTGAACAGAATGGATTTACCAATTACAGGGGTGCTTCTGTCTGTAGAGTACAGAAGAGGGAGCAGACAGAAAGAAACTCAAAAGTCTACGAATCCAGGTTGCAGAAGAAAACTGCAGAGGTCTTAAAAGGAAGAAGAAATGAGGATGCAGATGGGAAGGAAGAGGACCGGCTTGTCAATGCCGAAGGCATCTTGGAAGGCGTTAGGAATTGCGTTAAGAATGCTGCTGTGAATCTCACTTATACTCTTTAGAGAAAGACCTCCTGGAAATTGACAGCCAAAGTTGCCAAGCGCCCAAAATCACCCAAACCATTTCTGTGCCAATCAAAGTCACCACTAAAGGACCACTGGGCTAGAACGAAGTGTTGGGGCCCACTCTTGACAAATAGCACATGGTTCAACACTGGAGTGTGCGGGGGCAGATAATGGTTAAAATTTGACAGCTACTGTAAATAAAGAAAATATCTAATAAAAATAAAAAAAATAGACAGCTACGATTTGGTGAGAGAGGATTATGGCAATAATAATAATAATAACAATCACTAGAATAAAAGAATACCGGAGTGAGAGATCATGTTGGCAAAATCGGGGGGGGGGGGGGGGAAGGTCTGTGTAGAGAGGTGGGCAATAAACCGGTTAGAGGAATATGGGAAACCCAAGGCTGTGATGGAGTGGAAAATGGATGCAGAATGGATACAGCAGAAAGTACAACAGGTGCCGGAGAAGCCTAAGGTTCAAGCCCAGGGGCTTTGAGAAGAGCAGCCCCCCTTTTAAGGCCAGTGTCCCACTGTGCCTAGTGGCCTGCCAGTGCGCCCGTATGGGAAGCTGGAAAGAGCACAGGGGAAGACCCGCAAAGCAAACCGCAAACCGCAAACCGGGCGTGAGAGTCACTCACCCCGTTGGCCGCAGCCATCTGCACCACGATCTCAGTGGCCGTCCTGCTGAAGTACCTGCCGTCGCTGCCCACCACCATGGTGCAACCCTGACGGTCGCGCAGGTCGATGGACGACAGCACACTCTGGATGAAGTTGGGCAGGTAGTTGCGCTGGCCCTCGAAGAGCCCCGTGGGCCGCCGCAGCCCGCCGCCGCCGGCCGGCCGCTGGTCCTCGTAGGGCGCCGTGGGCACCGTCAGCACCGGGATGGGGCTCCCCTCCATGGCGCCGCTGGCCGGTCCTGCCGCGGCTGTGGGAGCCTCGGGGATCTGCCGCCCTCCCGGGCCCCCGCGGTCTGGCCTTGCTCCCGGCTCCGCCTTGTGCCCTCCCCTCCCCTTCCCACCCTCCCCCTGCTACTCTCAGATTGTCCCCTCAATGTCCCGGAGTGGAGTCTGCCTCCACCTTCAGATAGTTTTCTGCAGCCCGGCTTCTTTCCAGGGGATCGCCCAGCTGTCCTCTTTCTTTCCCCAGCTCGCCTGACTTTTGGAGTGTCCCAAAACCAGGCTCTAGGACCGGCTCCTGTGTCCCCAACCACAACACTCTTGAGTCCACTACCCGGATTCAGACTTCCAGCTCCTCCCAAGGCCCACTGTCCACTAGAAGATAGCCTAGCGCTGGAGTCTGAGTTAGCCCGCAGCCCTCTCTCCCTACACCCTGAATCTGCTTAGAGTTTCTCTCCCTAGTATGGACAGAGAGGGAGGTGGGAGGGGGCTAAAACCTTTTGCCATCAGAGAACAGCCCTAGCCAAAAATAACCCTGGAAAGGAGAGCTGAGAATTGTTAGGCTCTGCCAGAGGTGAAACTGAAGGCTGGGCAGTGTGTGTGTGTGTGTGTGTGTGTGTACACTCAGCAGGAACATTTGTTGTGGGGAGTCACACCCTGTCGGCCCCTTTAGTCCCCAGGACCTACCCCAGCATTCAGATTTGTAGCATCTCTCCGGGTAGGAGTTTTTTTTTT
>JADRCD010231280.1:5057-17459 GCA_019843815.1 Montemys delectorum
TCTCTCTCTCTCTCTCTCTCTCTCTCTCTCTCTCTCTCTCTCTCTCTGTGTGTGTGTGTGTGTGTGTGTGTGTGTGCGCGCGCGCTCGCGCATGTATGTGATGGCTTGTACACACGTATATACCCAGAGGACAACCTGTAGGACTCAATCTCTCTCTCTACCATGTGGGCTCCTGGGATCAACCCCAGGTCATTAGGCTCAGTGGCAAGTGTCTACCCACTTAACTGTCTCCCCAGCCCCTAAGTTGTTTTTTGAGACAATGGGACCTGGAGCTTACCAGTTAGTCTAGGTTGGCTAGCTAGCAAGCCTGTCTCCTTTTTCCTAGCCATGGTCCCCATCTTTGCACATGGTTTCTGAGGACCCAAACTCAGGTCATCATGCTACACAGCCAAGCAAGTTACAGCTCAGGCATCCACTCCCTCCTGACAGGCTTTGTTTTCTTGGTGGCAGTTGATGGCCCTCATAGCCTTCATCCAACCAAATGTTCTAACTCAGAGAGGGTGTGAAGTGATTCCAAAAAGTGCTTCTGTGTGTGTAGCCTCTGTGATTCATGGTGGGGGGTTGTTTTGCTTTTTTCTGTGGTTTCTGTGTGGGCTTTGAGAATTGACTCTGGCTGTTGTGACAGTTGGGGACACAGAAGTGCTTCTCACCCGTTTGTCGATGAACGCCTGTTTGGTTTCAATCCAAGACAACGCCTACCAAGCTGGGTGTACATTGGTTGTTGCTAAAGTCATTTCCTCGGACAGCTGGGGATCGTGGGGACTTTTACTCTCTTTACAACTCTTATTTATCTTCGAAGACACTTGCATGTTGGCCTGTGGTGTGTCCCCCCCCCCCCCCCCCGCGCTTGTTTTTCTTTCTCCATTGCTCAGTATTTTTATTGTTGTCATTTCAGACCTAGCAAAGGTGACAAAGGTTAAGGGAGAAGCCAAGGCTGAGGCCTGAGGGACCTTGTGCAGCCACCGATGCCATCTGTTGGTGACTGGCAGAACTGATCCCCTTGGTCATGATGGAATGCCCTGGATTGCCCAGAGTTGAAAGTTGGCAGCCAACCTTCCTCTCACCAGCAGCATATAACCAGCGGAGAGGGAAGCGGGCAGGCTTCTCAGGTCAGCTTGAGAAGTTAGGTGGTGCTAGGAAAGAGGAACCCCCGCCCCACACACACGCCCCCCAAGGTTCTGGGAAGGATGCTATTGGGACTTGAAATCCATTTAGAAGTCAACGGACAGCTTAGAAATTAGACTCTGGGGGAAATTAGCAGAGCCGTGGAGAGCACTACAAATAGCCACCAACAAAGCGTGGGTCTGTAGAGTCAGCGCACTGTCGCTGCTTGTGCATTTTGATTGTTGAGGAGCGCAACTCCACACCAATGAAAGCAATGGAGTCTTGTCTTCTTCCGAAGGCCTTTTTCAACTGTTGCCCATTCATTAAGCCGAGGAAGTCATGTTTCTGATGATAAAAGCTGAGATTCTGTGGCTGTGGGAATGGTATGAGTGCTCCCTGACATTGATGAAGTCATGGGTTTGATGATCCTCAGCACTACATGAACCGGGGCTAGGTGAGGCACACCTGATCACAGCACTGGGGAGGTAGAGGCAGGAGGGTTCAAAATCCAAAGTCATCTTGGCTACATAGTGTGTTCAAGCCAGACCTAGGACCCTGTCTCAAACATCACGTAGACAAACATACTCATTGATGGAGCCCTTGCCTATTATGAAGGAGCAAGGTTCCGTTCCCTAGAGCATCACTATGGGAAACCCAGATAGATATCCAGGCAGGCCCGGAGGTATGCACCTGTAATCTAGCACCTTGGAATGTAGTTGCCAGAGGAGCTTGAGTTCTAGGCCCACCTGGGCTACTTGAGGTCCAGCCTTGCTCAACAGCAAGACCTAACTCATGAAACACAAACATAAAAACAAAAACAACAGCCATAGGCTCCTCCTAAATACCCAGAGAGGAAAGCCCGTGGTATCACCAGCTAGCTGATCAATGAGGCCAGCCAAGGTGGCTTAGCAGGTGGCTTGGCAGTGAAGCTGGTGACCCAAGCTCAAGTTCTTTTGGCCTCAAAACACATGTTATAGCACAAATAATAATAGCCACAGAATAAAAATAAGACAATCAGCCCAGCTAGCCGGTCCTTCATTTCAGCCACTGTTAAGAAGAATCCTTAGAGAAATGTAAAGTCCCAGGAGTGGCCAGGAGGAGTGGCTTGCCATGGGAGTGTGAGGATGTGGGTTTGATCCCCATACAGGTAGAGTTGGCTGTGATGGCTTACAGCTTTAAGGGAACGGAGACAAATGGATTGCTGGTAGCTAGCCTAGCCTCTTTGGTGAGCTGGAGGCCAGTGAGAGACTGCAAGAATGGGTGGCACCTGAGAAACAACCATCTAGGTTGACCTCTGGTCTCCACATAGATGAATAAAAACACACACACACACACACACACACACACACACTTCCCCCTCCAGATAGACTGATCTTCTTGAGCCTGCGCTAGGTCATCAGTTTTTGTTTGTTTGTTTTCAAGACAGGGTTTCTCTGTGTAGCCCTGGCTGTCCTAGAACTCACTCTGTAGACCAGGCTGGCCCCGAACTCAGAAATCCACCTGCTTCTGCCTCCCAAGGATTAAAGGCATGTGCCACTACTGCCCAGCATGAGTGTCCCTTTTAAGCCCTTGTGACTCCGCCTCCTGGATGAAGAAGGGCTATTACCCAAAGTGTGGCCCAAGAACTCAGAAGCACGTGATACTTAGTAAGAGCCTGAGGGTCTCAGACTCCATTCTGGATCAGAGATCCATATTGTGGCAAGACTGATGGGTGAAGCCCCCACAGGGATCTCCTCAGAGGCCTGACTTACAGAGTTACCAGTTTGCATGACCTTCCTCTGAGGACCCAGGTCTTCCATTGACCTTCAAGACTGAAACAGGAAAAGAGGTGAGAGCTCCCCTCCAAACCTGGCTCACTGCTAGCAGCCTAGTGTTTCACAGCCTCTGATTCCTGGGCGCACCATAAGGTAGTCACTGAGCCAGAGCTGTGGGCAGCTTCCCGATTCCTCCTGGGGAAGAGAGGTGGTGGGATGGGGTGGTGACGGATTAGCACAAGAGAGGTGGCTTTACCTTAGGCTCAGGGTCTGCCTGTTCTAGAAGCAGGGAGACAGAGACCTTTTTTTAAATTTCTAGTGAGAAAGTCTCCTGTAAATGCTTACTCTTGAGTGTAAGGGGGAAATTAAAGTGTAGGTGCCTATCTGGAGTTGGCGTCAGTCATAAGGCTTCTAGGCCTGGAGACCCACGGCCTCAGCCAAACCTATCTGCTGCCTTCTAAAAGAGAGAGATCCTTTTAGTCCCCACTCCTCCCCACTTCCTGGTTTCTTGCCTCCTTACCTTGCTCAAAGATTATCTTTATTATTCCTGATTGTGTATGGGTGGACATGTGGGTGTGTGTACCGTAGTATGGTTGTCCATGGAGGCTTTGAAGTCCCTCAAGCTACAGTTGCAGGAGGTTTTGAACCTGTATGTAGGTGTTAAAACATAAACTCTCTGTCCATGCCAGAGCTGTGTGTGCTCTTGAGACCCAACATTGAGCCTTCTGCTTCTGCCACCTCAAACAAGGTCACCTGAAGATGACCTTGAACCTCTGAATCTCCTGCAGCCCAGGTGCCAGGATTCAGGCAAAGACTTCCCTCAGATGTTGGGCTCTTTTTTTTTTTTTTAATATAGCTTAGTTCTTAAACTCGAGGGTCAGAGAGGTTTTCTAAATCTGTACTTTCAATCCAATAGATCTTAGATGAGACACAGGAGTCCATGTACTGGGCCTTTTGGGGGCGATCCAAGGCCTTGGGATCTTCTGCCTCTCTGAGTGTGGGATGGGGAGGGAAAAGGGTGTTGTCTACTCTTCTCTGGCTTCTACACAGCTTCCAAACTTACTCCCAAAGGCAGGCAACTCCAGCTCAAACTTTGAGGAACAAGTGAGATCTGTCCCTTGAAAGGGTGCCCCTGAGAAGAGCCCTCTGTGCCCCATCCCTCCTGGGAGGTCTGTGTGTTGGCACCCTGGAGAGACTCTGCACTGATTATTTTCACAGAAGCCATTCATTAGTTTCCACCAGTATGAGGTCCCTGCCCCCACCGCATTCCTTTGAATTCGGGAGGTTTTGAAAGGATCCAAACTGAACTCAAGACTTGAGGCTTTTTTTTCTTTTTTTCTTTTTCTTGAATTCTTTCTTACTCCCGCTTTCCTCTTCACCAGAGCTACTCCTTTGTTGCCCACAGCAACCCCAGTGGCTGGTTGGTACCTCAGTATGGATGAAGCTGGCCTGGATACCCAGTGTTAAGGGATGCTGAGCCATTCACCAGAGCCACAAAAGAATCAGGTCTCCCCCACTCATTCAGGATTCCAATCACCATCAGAATTTAGCCTCTGCGAACAATCCCGTTCCTCTTAGACAGAGACTCTGACCATCCATGCCCCACCTTTGGAGGAGTCTGTTTACCAACAGTGCTTTGTAAACTCTCACACGTTCCCTTCTGTTCACAAGTTGCAGCCACGCTCACACCCTGGCAAGCCTCCAGGAAGGGTGTCAGCTTCCTGCTTTGCACTCACTCCCCTGAAGCCAGTAGAAAGTCCTGGGCAAGGATGCGGTGATTCACTAGCAGCCATCCACGTTCACGCCATCGACGGGGTAGCTGGGGTGCAGGATTTTCCTCTTTTTGTCACAAGAATATGATTTGTCAAAAGGAAATGGCAAAGTTGTCATGGAAATGAGCCATCAGCTCTCTGAATTGAACTAGCCCTCGGTGGGGAGGGTTAGCTCATCCATTAATAATACGTCTTACCCAGTTTACAAACTCGAGGGTGTGATGGCTGCACTCTGTATATTTGTGTATGGATGTGTGCATGTTCGTGTGTGCACAGGTGCGCATGTGAGGCCAAAGGTCAGCCTCTGGTGTCCTCTCTGAAGAGCCACACTCCTTTTTTTAATCTTTTAATTGTCATTTGGTATATTATGTTTCTTGTGTGTAGGATTTTGTGTGCAGAGACAGGTGTATGCCACATGGGTTGTTGATCAAACAACAACCTTGGGGAGTTGGTTTTCCTCTTCCAACGTGGGTCCAGAGGCTCAAACTCAGGCTTGGCTTTTACATGCTAGGATACCTCCTGAGACACTGTCTCACTGAAGTTGACATTTGTCTTAGGTTAGACTGGTTAGACTGGCTGTCCAGGGAGCCTCAGAGATCGTCCAGTCTCTCCCTCCCCAGCTCTGGGATGAATCGCACCACCACACCACCACACCTGGTTTTACCTTGGGTTCTGGGAATCGAACTCTGATCCTCATGCTTGCATGGCAAACGGTGTACCAACCAGTTAGCGCCCCAACCCTCTAGTTATTAGAGACTTTCTTTCTCATAGGCTGTATTAACAGACTTCCGGAACAAATGTCAGCAAGTAGAGGCATAGAAAGAGACCAAGTGAAAGACAGTAATTTTTTTTTTTTTCCAAAACAGGGTTTCTCTGTGTAGCCCTGGCTATCCTGGAACTCACTCTGTAGACCAGGCTGGCCTCGAACTCAGAAATCTGCCTGCCTCTGCTTCCCAAGTGCTGGGATTAAAGACGTCTGCCACTGCCACCTGACTAATGGTAATTTTTTTTATTTCTGAAGAGGATAAAGAAAAAAGTAAATTTGGAAACCTCAAATAACATTCCTTATTCTTTCTAGTCTCTGGTTTCTAAAAGTATGGTTCCTTTCGATTCCGAGGCCTGCCCTGTTCTTTCACATTTGTCAATGATGTGAGGCTTGCTTTGAGTCGAAGGCATCTTCCCCTGCACTGTTCATTTCTGTTTCAATGGCCTGCCGCAGTACTTTTCTTTAATTAATACTGTTTATGCTCACTGATGAATAATTCACAGTCATACAAGCAACAGATGTCAGAGGATTCAAAATGATTTTCTCTGAATTATTTATTATTTCCAAAAAAGTAACAGGTTTGTTGAGCAAGTAATTGGCAATACAGATGTAGATCAAGGTTTGTAAGTAGGCAACAAGGTCTCCCACGTCCTCAACATTTGTGCCTCTTAATAACCAGGGCTACACTGTAGCTGGCTGGCTTGATGCCACAGCTCAGGGAGTCCATTCTCCATCCCCTTGATGACAAGCTGGATCCTGGTCTGGTTTCTAGGTTAGACTGTGGCTGTTGAAAGAAAAATGAGGATTCATCTTGAGACAGCTAAGGAATGTGGGGCCCTGCAGGTGTCTCTCAGACCCTGAGACCTCACAACCCCCGAGGAAACAAGTGACATCTTTGTTTGCAGGAATATATTATGCATAGAGACTCTTGCCAGGTGTGATGGTACACGCTTGTAATCCCTGAACTTCAGGGGTAGAAAAGCAAAGCTGGGAGGTAGTGGTCTGCACCCGGGAGGCAGAGGCAGGCGGATCTCTGAGTCTAAGACTAACCTGGTCTACAGAGTGAGTTCCAGGACAGCCAGGGCTACACAGAGAGACACAAGGATGAGGAGATCTCGGATAACCTTGGTTATGTATTGAGTTAAAGGGACTGCCTGGGCTAATAAAACCCTGTTTCGAAAACCAAAACAAAACACCACCCAGTGATATCAAAGGGACGGCAGACTGGAAATGTGGAAGATGATGATGCACAGTATCTGAATTGGCCAAAAGCACACTTGTGAGAATATTTTCTGCAGTGCCGTGAATGGTTGGCTATTACATTTATTCATTGTGTGTGTGCTTTTGTGTGAGGGCACACATGTTGTGGAGTGAGTGTGTGCACGCCAAGTTCAGAAGAGTGCGTTCTTCCCTCTTGCTGTGTGGGACCCATGAATTCAACCCTAGTCATCACACTGAGTGGCAGGCTCCCTGCACCATCCTACTGACCCTATGACAGATTTTTTTGTGTGTAGCCCTGGCTGTCCTGGAACTCACTCTGTAGACCAGGCTGGCCTCAAACTCAGAAATCCACCTGCCTCTGCCTCCCAATTGCTGGGATTAAAGGCGTGTGCCACCACCGCCCCAGCTGAGTTTTTTTTTTTAATGATTTATTTATCACATGCACATTTGTGTCTGCCTACGTATATGTTTGTGTGAGGGTGTCAGATCCCCTGAGACTGGAATTACAGATAGCTGTTAACTGCCATGAGGATGCTGGGAACTGAAACTAGGTCCTGGAAGAGCAGCCAGTACTCTTAACTGCTGAGGCATCTCTCCAGCCCCTTCTTTGAATCAATTTTAAAAAGACAAAAACAAAACAAAACCAACCAACAAACAAACAGAAACAAAACAAAAAACAACCAGCCAACCAAACAACCCCCCCCAAAACACAGACATACATAAACAACAACAAAATATCAATTTTAAAATGTAACAGTAAAAAATGGGTTATTTCAAGTCTGGTATGCTGAAACAGGGAAGTCTTATATAGTTGTTAAAAAGATGCAGATTTAGGCCGGGCGGTGGTGGCGCACGCCTATAGTCCCAGCACTTGGGAGGCAGAGGCAGGCGGATTTCTGAGTTCGAGGCCAGCCTGGTCTACAGAGTGAGTTCCAGGACAGCTAGTGCTATACAGAGAAACCCTGTCTCGGAAAAACAAAACAAAAAAAAGATGCAGATTTATTTTTTTATTTGAAAAAATATTAGCAAATTAGGTAGAAGGTGCTAGTAAATGAGGAAAAGAATTAAGACATTATGGCTTTATTTCTGCAGATGATATGTTCTGGGTTGTTTTTGTTTTTGCATAGCAACAAGTCTAGAATGGGTTTCTCTAAACTTAATAATGGCTAGTTAGAAAGAGGAAGACCCAGAGTGATTTTTTTTTCTGTTTTACATATAGTTTTAGTATCTTCATGATAGTACAGTTTTTCAGTTATCATGAAAGGTCAAGATGCTAAACCAAGACATCCAATTATGTCATTTAAAGGAGGGAACTCCTGCACGTGAACGTGTGTTCTAGAATGGCTGCCTTTGTAGATGGATCCAGATTCTCTTCTGCCTATGACCTCTCCATTCCCCAAGGTCTTGTCACCTTCTAAATGGCCAGTGCTGAGCTAAATGGCCCAGGCTGTCACTAGGGTGTGGGGGAGGCCCTGTTTCTACAGTAGCCTGTATCACTCTGGGTCTTGTCTGTGCTCCGATGTGATGTGCGAGGTAGTTAGTGGTCGCTCTCTCCCTGACCAGCTACAGTGCTGTCCTCCTGAAGGAAGAGGAAATGAATTCTGTGATAATACATTGCCTGTGTAATAAGACAGGAGCTGAAGAAAGTAACGGAAGCAAAGTCGAGATTAGGTGTCTTCAGAGGGCCCGTCCTTTGGGAATTAAACAGACAGCAGGGGGAAGGGGGTTTGTTTTCTTGGGGGTGACACTCTGGCTGAGAAATGAGACTGGCAGAAATAGCATATGCAAAGTACCAAGAAGCGCAGGGTGGAGCTTGGCTGGGGTCACGAGGTGGGCTTAGAGGAATTGACAAGCTTGCTCTTTTGCTTTGGCAAGCCACCAGGGCTGCTGGCACTTACATAAGAAATAAATCTATTTGTGCTTTGTGACATTTCAAGGCTAGCGTGACCTTGTACACCACAGGGGAATAGAATTATATTTGTCTATTGACAAAAAAAATCACTATAAGTCTCTAAGTGAGCTTTACTTACCTATAAGTCTTTGTTAAATATGTAGTGACTTTTTCAAAAATGTCTTCGAAAGGGAGCTGTAATCATTATGTGAAAACTATCTTTTAAAAAAATTATTCATGAAGCCAGGTGTTGGTGTTGGTGTGTGCCTCTAATCCCGACACTTTGGAAGCAGAGGCAGGCAGAACTCTGAGTTCAAGGCCAGCCTGGTCCACAGAGCAACTTCAACTACAGCCATGTAGTTGAGAGAGAGAGAGAGAGAGAGACTGTCTCAAAAGACAAAACAACAACAAAAAACATTCCTCTGTGTGAGTGCATTGCCTATGAAGGCTAGAAGGGGAATTCCGTCTGATTTTCCCTGGAGCTACAGGCTGTATGAACCCTCACACAGGTTTTTTTCTGAGGTACATCTAGGAGAATTGTTTCTTTGGTAGATGATGATCGTGATGATGGTGATGATGGTGATGGTGATAATGATGCGTCTCTGTACTACTAGAGATGGCTTTCAGGAGTTCCTTCTCCCATTCTGGGTTCCAGGGATCGAACTCGGCTAGGACTTTTTAACCTACTGAGCCATCTTGCCAGCTCTCTCTTTCAAACCTAAAAATTGCCTAAGATTCAATCCTAAAACTTGTTCAAGATTCATTTTATTTATCGGCCTGTGCATGCAGTTGCTGTCGTCCCATGGGGATCAGAAAGGGAAATTGGATGCCCTGAAGCTGGACGTACAGGTAGTTTCCAGCTTCCCAACTTGGACGCTTGGAACTGAACGCAGGTCTTCTGCAACAGCAGCAAGTGTTTAAAACTGCCGCCGAACGATCTCTGCAGCCCCTTGAGAGATTTTTAATCATACAAAACACTTTTGTCAGAACAGGATGGGGTCCTGTAGAATTTAATGGGGCAGAGTGGGTTGAGGGGTAGCGGGCGGGGCGGGGGCAGGGGAGGATGCTAGAGAGAGGGAAGCTCAGCAGTTAAAGGCATAGCTGTACAGGACCTACCTGGATTTCATTTATTACACTCACTTGGCGGCTCACAACTACCTGTAAATTCCAGTTTAGGGAATCTGACGCCCTCTTCTGGCCTCTGCAGGTACTGCACAAATGCAGTGTCCATACGTTCTTTTGGGGTTTAAAATTTCGGCTTTATGCGCAGAACAGTCAAATGCGCTTCTATTTATAATTCTACCCCATAAGTGATCACTTACAACACGGTGGACACACCTACTTCAGATGGGGTTTTCCTCAAATATCGTGAAGTGAAATAAAATATTTGAAAAGAAATAACAACAAAATACCCAACAAAAGCTGGGCGGTGGTGGTGGTGCACACCTTTAATCCCAACACTTGGGAGGCAGAGGCAGGTGGATTTCTGACTTCAAGACCTGGGCTACACAGAGAAACCTTGTCTCGGGAAAAACAAACAAACAAACAACAACAACAAACAAACAAACAAAAAACAGTCATTGGCATGTAACGAACAAACAGTAATCGGGGCTTCTTATGTGCCTGGGGCTCACTACTGCCTGAAATTCTAGCTCTGGGGGATCAGACAACTCTTGCCTCCACACACCTAAAGATGCAACTACACAGGCACATATGTATAATTTAAAAATAATAAAATAGCCGGGCAGTGGTGGCACGTGCCTTTAATCCCAGTACTTGGGAGGCAGAGGCAGGTGGATTTCTGACTTCAAGGACAGCCAGGGCTACACAGAGAAACCCTGTCTCAAAAGACACCCCCCCAAAAATAAAATAAAATAAAATAAAAATCTTTAAAAACTGTTATTGCAAATGAGTCCTAGATTTGAAAAATGCTGTGTTGCTTTTATTACTTCCAAAGTAAAGATTTCTACAGCTGGGAAGACCTTTAAAAACCTTCTAATTGTCTGGTTTTACAGAGGAGAGTCTGAGCTATGTAAGGGTCAAGTCTTATTGTAGACCGGGCAGTCAGTTCTGTATTCTCCTGGCCCCGGGATTCCTGGGCCTCTAATACAATCTCTCTAGTTGTCACCCAGCTAGCTTTCACTGCTGGTAGGAATCTTAGGTAGAATTTTACTGTTTCCGTCTGTCTTAGTCAGGGTTTCTATTCCTGCACAAGAAGCAAGTCCGCCTTGATCACGAATTGAGAAAATGCCTAGCTGAACGGTGGTGCCGCACACCTTTAATCCTAGCACTTAGGGGGCAGAGGCAGGCGGATTTTTGAGTTCGAGGCCAGCCTGGTCTACAGAGTGAGCCCCAGTTCAGCCAGGACTATACAGAGAAACCCTGTCTCGAAAAAAAACAAAAAACAAAAACATCAACAAAAAAAACCAAAAAAAAGAGAAAATGCCTTACAGCTTGATGTCATGGAGGCACTTCCTCAACTCAAGCTCCTTTCTCTGTGATAACTCTAGCCTGTGTCAAGTTGACACACAAAATCCACCAGTATACCTCCCTCCCTTCCTTCTCTTTCTGCCTTCCTCCCTTCCTTCCCTGTCTCCCTCCCTCCCTCTCTTCCTTCCTTCCCTCTCTCCCTTCCTCCCCTTTCCTTCTGTATTGGCTAGTTTTGTGTGTCAACTTGACACAGGCTGGAGTTATCACAGAGAAGTGAGCTTTAGTTGGGGAAATGCCTCCATGAGATTCAGCTGTGGGGCATTTTTTTAATTAGTGATTAAAGGGGTGGTGCCATCCCTGGGCTGGAAGTCTTGGGTTTTATAAGAGCAGGCTGAACAAGCCAGGAGAAGCAAGCAAGTCAGCAAAAAACATCTCTCCATGGCCTCTGCGTCAGCTCCTGTTTCCTGACCTGCTTGAGTTCCAGTCCTGACTTCCTCTGGTGATCAATAGTCATGTGGAAGTAAGCTGAATAAACCCTTTTCTCTCCAATTTGCTTCTTAGTCATGATGTTTGTGCAGAAATAAAAACCCTGACTAAGACAAATTGGTACCAGAAGTGGGGTATTCATGTGACAACCTGACCATGTTTTGGGGAGGACTGTGGAAGGACTTTGGAACTTTGAGCTAGAAGAGCCACTGTTAAGAACCCTGTAGAATGTCTGTGGGAGCTTGGAAGATCTTGTTGAGAACAGTACAGAGATGGAGGCCTGGCTTGTAAAATTTCAAAGGGAAGATTAAAGACTCTTATCAGGGCCATGTTGTTTTGATTATGAAGATTCTGTGGTTCTGGTTAGCTGGGGCTAAAGTATCAACTGTGATTAACAAGATACCAGAACTACTAAAATGAAAACTTTACATTGCTGGGACTATTGATGCTGGTTAGCTGGAGCTAAGAAATTAGCGGTAATTAAAAAGAGACCAGCATCATTGAGGTGACATCCTCTGGAGAGTGTTTTCTGAAAACACTATGAGGCTGTGTTCCAGAGATAGCCAAGGTTGTATCTTGTGCTGCAGCAAGACTTGGTAATGTATAAGAGTCACCCAGGTGGTACTGGTTTTGACAGCATAAAGGGGTCATGGAGAGCAGCTGAGGCTCGGCACAATAAGAGGCCATGGAAGGCCATTGGTAAAGGTGCAGCCTCAGTTTGCAATTCATGGCCCAAGACTGAAGGTGTCATGCAAAGGAATTGAGGCTTGGCATCATGAAGACAGTCTATGAGAGGCTACTGGTAAAGCCTAGTTACAGCAGTGTTTTAGGAATGCCAGTACCATACAGTGACCACCAAGGACAGCAGCAGCAATGGAATACAGGCATCTAGAGCCCAAAAAATAAAAATGTGTGCTACAAAGGGCAAAGCTAGAGAAGTGACCAAAGCCCTTGGAGGAGCCCAGAAAATCGTGAGTT
>JADRCD010231282.1:0-18806 GCA_019843815.1 Montemys delectorum
CCAGGAACCAGGTAACTTCCTGGAATACTGGGAATTGTAGTTCTGGGAAATAATGAAGCCTCATGGGAAAATATGGTAGCCTATAGGTTTGTCCTTGTAAGTCCTTGTAACATGTGATTTCAGGCCATTCCAGCTGGAAAATTCTGTGGAATGGTCCTCACTAAAGTTTAGCTCTTGATCAGTACTTAATATTTAATAAAGCTTGCCTTAAGTTTGGCTCAAAATGATGGAGTCTGTTTTTCTGGAGAATCACGGGTTTAACAATGCATATACAGGGTAATGGAAGGAAGGAGGACATGTAAGCCGTAGCTTCCTATGCTACCTTCCCCCTTGCTCTAAGAGAAATTTCTTACATGAATTCTTATGGATAACTATGTGGGTCCCACACAGGTGAATGACTCAAGCCCAATGTGGGTTTTAAGTGGCTTCTTCTGAAGTGTGGGCTCTGTACAGCTTATCTCATTCACATGGCTGGGCAAGAGTTGCAGGCCAGTAGATCTGAAGACATAAAGAATCCGAGTTGTGCCGGGCAGTGGTGGTGCACGCCTTTAGTTCCAGCACTTGGGAGGCAGAGGCAGGCGGATTTCTGAGTTTGAGGCCAGCCTGGTCCTCAGAGTAAGTTCCAGGACAGCCAGAGCTATACAAAAAAACCCTGTCTCAAAAAAAAACAAAAAAAAAAAAAAAAAAAAAAAAAAATCCAAGTTGTTAAGGTCTTTATGAGTGATTTAGGAGGACTACCTGATTGACTAACTTAGGAGCTACCAGCAAGGGACTGGGTGGATGAGAAACTCACATGTAACAGCTTTCCAAAGACGATGATTAAAAACAGAAACCCAGAATGTAGATAAATGAAACATTGTCTCTTTACCTTCCCATGGAGGTGCCACACTGGCTACTCCGAAATTTGGACTCCCTCTTTGAAGATTGCTATCCTAGTCTGGAGTACCCCCTGCCTTTCCTTTTTTGCTGTTCTACAAGTGAGATCTTCATTTTGGAAAACAGATACAAGCAATTTGCCACATACTCTGAGTTTATAGAAGAAATGTGCAACCAGCCACACTTTAGTGGAATACATTTTATGTTCGTAGCTCATGTTCTCACCACAGACAGAGAAATAGAGACCATTTTCTGAGGCTATAATGCTGGTGCTCGCTCGTTTGTGGCTCATAAATGAAGGCAATGACCAACGGGGATCTCTCAAGGTCTTTTTAAATAGTGTTTAGTCTTTGCAAGCGGCTACTTAAACCACAAATGTAACTTAAGTGGCTATCTAGCACACCTGGATACAAAGTATCATTAATCATAATACCCCCCTTTCTTTCCTCTTGCACTGCTTACGATTGAACCAAGGTCCCTCTTTATACACGCTAGGCAAGCATTCCACCACTGAACTTGGGCTTACCACATGTTCTATCTTTAAATGTTACTTTGAAAGGTTTGATAAGCAACTGTCTCCTCCCCTTTCCTACTTCCTAGCCTCCCCAGCACCAAGGCAATCCAGTGAATCACCCACACTGCTTCTGCATTCATAATATCTCCCCTACATTAGATTTCCTCTCTCAGCCCTCGATTGCAGTCTTTAACACTACTTTTCTTTGTCCTTTTGTTCATACTCTTATGTGAACCCATACACTAATACACACTGTCTCTGGTTTCCCTTCTAGTCTCTGATGGGCTAACCTCTACTGGTACTTCAGTGTCAGCCTGGACCCTGCCTTCACTGGCCTCCAGCAGTGAATCTCTCCATTATACTGAGTGTTATTCTACCCCACCCACAGGGTAATAATCCCATCCCTGAAGAGGGAGGATGAAATGCGGGTTGAGTAATATAAAATAAAGATTTGCCTGATTTCCCAGTCACAAGGGGGAATTCAGAGTCATAATGAGAGGAAATGACATCATTAGTTTGTTTCGATCACTTACAAGGCCAATTTGCTAAGGATGAGTGTAAAATTAACAAACAAAACAAATCCCAAACAGCTGACTTTTAAACTTTCAGTCTGACTATTTGGGAACCATATTGGGAGACAGCACGGTGGTAGATGTGTGTAGTCAGGAGGCCATAGTAGGAGGATTGTGAGTCTGAGGCTAACTTGGGCTAATGAGGCAAGTTCCAGGGCAAGCTAAGTACTGATGTGGAAGCCCCTGGTGCCGCTGGTGAAGGAGAGCCACACATCTGATCTTCATTAGGGTGTAAGAAAAAGAGCCCAAGGGGAGGTGGTCAACTGTATGCCATCAATTAAAAACAAGAGCATCAGGCCAGGCATGCACGCCTTTAATCCCAACACTTAGGAGACCAAGGCAAGCAGATCTCCGTAAGTTCCAGGCCAGCCTGGTCTACAAAGAGAGTTGTAGGACAGCCAGGGCTACACAGAGAAACCCTGTATAAAAAAACAAAAACAGAAAATAATATTGAAAGAAAGAAAGAAAGAAAGAAAGAAAGAAAGAAAGAAAGAGGAAGAAAGGAAGGAAGAAAGGAAGAAAGGAAGAAAGGAAGAAAGAAAGAAAGAAAGAAAGGAAGAAGAAAGGAAGAGAGAGAAAGGAAGGAAAGGAGGGAAAGGAGGAAGGAAGGAAGGAAGAAATGAGAGTATTAAGACATAAAAGAAAAGAGTCATGCATCTGGTAGCAGAAAGGGTGGAGGCATCTCTGTGTGAGTCAGGGCAAAAAGCCAGCAGTTGTTCACCATGGAACCTTGTTTAGGAGTCTCACCTCTCGCCTCTACTCTACACCCCATGTTCTCACGATCATCATATCACTTTGCTTTCACTGATACAAGAAAGAGACAGATGAAGCCACAACACCAAAGCCACCACATTTTCTGGCCTTTGGCAAAACTCAGAGATGGGACTTCTGTCAGACTAAAGTCTTTATACATCAGCCAACAAAATAATAAAGACAATCCAGGGATGGGAGCAAATAGTCAAAAACCATAAACCCAATAGAGGTTACTATCCAAAGTCTGTATAAGGAACTCTTCAACAGGGGGAACTGGTTGCTCTTCAGTGGAAAAGGATCTACAGAGACATTTTTCCTCATGAAGACAAAAATGGCTGGCAAGTGCATGAGAAAGTGCTGAACGTTATTGGTCAGCAGGGAACTCAGAAGCACAGACAGACTGACAGGCAGACAGACACAGAGAGAAACCCAAAACCCTCAGATGTAGAGAAGGAGAAACCTTGGCCAGGTATGGAGGCCCATGCTTGTATTCCTGGCACTTTGCAGGCCATGGCAGGAGGATTCTAATGAACTCTAGGCCATGGTGGGCTAGGGCAAGAACCTGTCTGCAAAAGGCAGAGACATGCTGTTCACAGTGGCTGAGAAGGTGAGTTGGTAAAGACATTACTCAACACAATATGGACATTTCCTTAAACACTAAACAGAATTTCAGTATGACCCAGCCATCCTACTTCTTTTTTTGTTTGTTTGTTTTGTTTTTTGAAACAGGGTTTCTCTGTGTACCCTGGCTGTCCTGGAACTCACTCTGTAGACCAGGCTGGCCTCGAACTCAGAAATCCACCTGCCTCTGCCTCCCAAGTGCTAGGATTAAATGTGTGCACCACCACTGCCCAGCGTGCCATCCTACTTCTTAGTTTATATTCAAAGGAAATCAAATCATGATGTCAAGGAGATCTCTCCACTTCCAGAGTCTTACGGCAACATTATTCACAGAAGGTGGAACATGGAGGCAACCCAAGTCCCCATCAACAGAGAATGGATGAGGGACATGTGAAACACACACACACACACACACACACACACACACACACACACACACGAGGATGTTATGTAGCCTTAAGGAGATCCTGCCTTCCACCCTGACAAGCCTGGGGGGCATTGCGCTGCATGAAATAAGCCAACAGGGGAAGAGACATACTGCACAGTTACCACTTATGTTGATCTCACAGAAACAAAAGAGAAAGGTGGTTCTAAGGGTGTGAGTGAGAAATGGGAAGAAGCCGGGCATGGGGGACCAACGTGGGTCTGAGAGTCTTAGTGACCTGATGAACAGAACAGGGATCGTGCTTAGTGAGAGTTCATTTTATATGTGAAATTTCTTGTGAAAGCAATTTTAGCTACTCTTTCTTGTATGTTTACACACATGTGTGTGTGCACACGTGTGCACATACATGTTTATATGCATACACATGAAGACTAGAAATCAACATTAGATTTATTCATTACTTCATTGTTCCTGATGTATTTCTTTCTTTTTTTTTTTAAAGATTTATTTTATTTATTTTATGTGCATGAGTACACTGTAGCTGTACAAATGGCTGCTGGAAATTGAACTCAGGACCTCTGCCGGCCCCGCTCGCTCTGGCGTAATTCACTGTAGCTGTCTTCAGACGCACCAGAAGAGGGCGTCCGATCTCATTACGGGTGATTGTGAGCCACCATGTGGTTGCTGGGATCTGAACTCAGGACCTTTGGAAGAGCAGTCAGTGCTCTTACTCGCTGAGCCATCTCACCAGCCCCCTGATGTATTTCTTAAGACAAGGTCTTTAGCTGAACCTGGAGCTCACCCATTCTGCTAGACTGGCTGGCCAGCAGACCACAGGCATCTATCTCTAGTTCTCCTGGCACTGGGATTGTAGATACATACCACCATGCACCATGCCCAACTTCTCATGTAGGTGCCAAAGCGCCAAACTCACATTCTGGGGAGGTAGCTCATGTGACAGAACGATGGCTAAGTATTCGTGAATCTTGGTTTGACCTCCAGCAAAAACCAGGTATGGTGGCATACACCTGTAATCCCAGGACTCACTCAGGAGATGGAGAATGGAGGGTCAGAAGTTCAAAGTCATCCTTGACTACACATAGAGAGCTCAAAGCTAGTCTGAGCTGGAGACTCTACCTTTTTTTCAAAATTTATTTCATTTATAGGAGTACACTGAAGCGGTCTTCAGACACCCCAGAAAAGGGCATCGAATCCCATTATAGATGGTTGTGAGCCACCACATGGTTGCTGGAAATTGAACTCAAAACCTCTGGAAGAGCAGTCAGTGCTCTTAACCACTGAGCCATCTCTCCAGCCTCAAGACTCTGTCTTTAAAAACAAAAGAAGTAAAGAACAAAAACGTGGGTCCCTGGACTTATTCAGTAAGTACTTTACCTACTGAGCCATCCCTCCAGGCCTAATTCTAAGTATTCCTTCTGCACTAGCTTGACAATAGGCATTATTTTACAATGTGCACATGTACCATGTTATGTAATTGTTTACTCTAAACATGTACAAGTTTTATTTGCTAACCATATCTTGATAAAACTATAGAAAATGACAATCAGAAAAATATCAGTAGCTTGTTGTGAATTATATTGTCACCCCGCCCAACACACACACACACACACACACACACACACACACACGCAGAATAAGATCTTACCTGGGAATTTAAAATAGCCCATCAACTCTTCATTAACCATATCTACTGTTGTAAAATGATTATTAATATTCTGTGTATATTAATTAATGCTGGATATGGAAATATGGCAGCAGCTATTCCTTAACCAGTTAGTTCCCCCAAATAACCACACATAGACCTTTTAATATTTCAACGCTTAGGCCTTAGCTGGGCAGACTGTCAACTAGCTCATCTAGGCTAACCTGAGCACCTCCTCCATCTAGCCAGGTCACTAAGCTATACCTCCCAGGCCCATAGTGAGGTAGGTCTCCTCTCTTGTCTCCTAAGGAAAAAAGGTATCCTCTTTCTTCTCTCTACTGGCCAATCACAGGCTTTAGCCTTTTATTGACCAATTAACTTGGGAGCAAGATTTGCACAACCAAATGTAGTAGTGAGAATTCGCTCCTCTTGGGGGAAAACAGATTTTAGGGTACAAAATTGAGCATTTGAATACATAGCAGTACCAGACCCACCCCAAGACATTGCTCACAAGTACCCATCACAATCGACATTCTCACAGTTCCCTAATAAGCCACTCTTTCCTACAGATCTGAAGTTGCCTCTCGGGTTTTCTACTGGAAGATATGGGATGACCGCCAGCCAGGGGTGGATTTCTTCAAGGGGGCAGACAGTGCCAACTGCAAGCTCACGTGTGGGCCCAGAGCAACCACAAGCCAGTTGCATAACAACACTAGGAACCCAGCACTTAAAAAGGAAATGAAAAAGTGTTGGTGATTCAGTAAACTTATTCCTGGAAATAATAAAAGACAATAATCTGCATACTGGCCTCAGAGCACATAACATAAATATTGAGTTTGGAGCAATACCAAAGCCTAAGCTGGCTCTGACTTAAACTATGATTTCCTTTGCTGTACACTTCTGTGTTTGGGATGATTTTAAAACAGTTTTCTTTGCTAAGTATCCACAAGGTGCCTTAGGAAAATAGCTTAGGAGACCCTAAGGATAGTTGTCACCTTTGCAGTGGTGTCTTGCAGAGTCTCCTTGAAAGTAGAATAATTCCTGGAGATCAGAGACTTTTTGAGCTTCACTGGAAAGCATGGGTTTGGCCTGACTAGATTCTTCTCCTTAGACTCAGCTTCGGAGACTCCTGTCACTTCGATAATACCCTCATGAAATAAGTCCTTTCTGTTATTCAAACAGCATGTTTTCCTTCCAGTTTACAAACAAACGTCACGACGGCTGGCCAAGCCAGCAATTTTGAGAAGCGGGTGTCTTATATAGTAAGAGTGGCTATATACCACATTTTAAGAATTTTAAAGATCAGTTTTCAAAGTTCAGGCAGCAAGAGTTGAAAAGTAATGCCAGCTTTATCATTTGGGGAAATCTGTAACACCCCACAGTTGAGGGCGATGACCTGGGTAGCTACGGGGGTAGACAAGAAAACTCCAGCCTGTTGAAAACTGACTGATAGGCAAGAGATGAGGATGGAGACCTGGCTGGGCAGCCTTAGAAAGCCCGCTGATGGATGCAAAGCAAGTTACGGGTCACTTGTAAACACCCCTAGCTTTTCATGGTCAATCCTCCAATGCACAGCCATATGCCACCAACCCCCCTCCAAAGCTCATAATCAGCCGATGAAGGCTTTTCTGTGATACATACTGCCTGTCTCCTCCCTCTCCTCCCATCTCAGCTACTTTTCTTTTGGTATGAAGAGATGCCATGAGGGAAGTGTTTGTTAGGGCTCATGGTTCCTGAGGGCTGGAATCCATGATCATCATCATGGCAGTGAGCAGGCAGGCATGGTGGCAGAACAATTGTTGAAAGCTTACATCCTGATGGATGTGTTTATAAAAAGATAAAGAGGTATAAGAATATGTTCTATGGGGTGTGGTGAGGTATGGGGGAAGGGGGTGCCTCAGCAGGCCCATGCCAAGGCATCCCTTCCCCCTGAGAGACCAGCCACACGAGGGTATAGTATAGAATAGTTTATTTAGGGCATGGGGAGGGGAGTTAAGACGGTGGTTGAGGCAGAGAAAGGGAGAGAGAGGGAGAGAGTAAAGAAGTAGGGGCCAGCCATGACCAAATGGAGAGAGGGGAGAAGGGAAGGGGGAAGAGAAGAGCCCAAGAGGGCAAGAGCGAAGCAAGCAGAAAGCAAGAGTAAGAGGAGGAGGAGGGGGCAAGCAGCTCCTTTTTGTAGTGGGCCAGGCCTCCCTGGCTGTTGCCAGGTAACTGTGGGGAGGAGCATACCTGGTTGTTGCCAGGTAACTGTGGGGAGGAGCTTAGACAGAATGCTAATAGCAATGGCCAGGATCTTGTTGCTCCAGAGAGCTGGGAGCTAGAGTTCAGGAGGGCTCTGTATCCTATAGTATGTGGGCTCTAGAGTAGTCACTGTCCTCTCAAAGGTTTGATGTGCTTAAAGTTCATTTGTGGGTCAAGCCCCTGACTCAAGATACCTCCCTGGGGTGCTGGGAGAGATCTAGCTCCTCAGATCCATATACTAGGCTCTCCTCAGTTTGTAGAGCTCACAGATCCTGGATCCTGATTCAAATGCTAGGGGATAGGGTCCATGCCCATGACCCAAAGAAATGGTGCCGGTTCCCTCTCCTAAACGGGTGACGCTGAAGTGAATTCACCTGGTCAAAGGTGACAAAGTCACTTTACAGACCTAGCAGATGATGGTTATTGGCCATTTCTACAACCAACAGCTTTGGCAACTGTCCCCCTCCCCCCAAAGTAGAATTAAGCCCGAGGCTTGTGCTGTAAAATCAAGCTACTCTGCCAAAAGAACTCAGAAAATCTTACAGTAGAATGGGAAGTTTAAAACTAATTGATTCTCATGCAGTTTATAGGCAGAGTTGGAAGATGACCCTTGCAAACCCTGTCCCCTGGAGAGCACAACTTTTACATAAAATCTCCCTTGCGTGTGACTTGCGTCTAACTCACAGAATTTAACAAATGAAGGGATTTTTTTTTCCAGATGTAATTGAGGTTCCAAATTAGCTCATATTCAGCTAGTTCAAGAGGAGACCTTTTGGGTCTCAGGGGACCTGACTTTGTCTGATGACAATGAAAGAGGCATGACAGTCTCCCTCCCATCAGAGGTCTCCTTTAAGACTTGGTGACATCATCAGTCAAGTTGCAGAAGTCTACATGGCAACCAGCGGGTGGCCCAGGGTCTGGAGAGGCATGCAGGTCATGAGGTCAGCCTTCAGCTGACAGCAGCAAAATGTCGGTGGCTCCATCAATACAGGCACAGGGGAGTGAGGTGTGCCAGCAAACTCATCAAGCACAGGAGTCCTTCCAAGTCAGCCGTCCAGATGACAGCGCCACCCTGCCAGGGTCTTCATGTGATCTGTCACATCCTGAAGCGGAGGGACATTCTTGGATTCCCAGGAAAAGAGAGGCAAATAGTGTGGTAGCCTCTTTGTTCTCAGCACACCCCCAAATCTCCTTCCCAAAGTTGCATCAAAGCCATTAAGATTTCTGAGTCACCAGGGAGTGATGGCACATGCCTTTAATTCCAGCACTTGGGAGGCAGAGGCAGGGAGATCTTTGTTTTTGATTATTATTATTATTATTATTATTATTATTATTATTATTATTATTAGATATTTTCTTTATTTACATTTCAAATTATATCCCCTCTCTTGGTTTCCCCTCCAAAAAAAAAAAACTCCTATTCCCTCCCCCCTCCCCCTGCTCACCATCCCACCCTCTCCCCATTCCTGACCCTGGCATTCCCCTACACTGGGGCAGAGAACCTTCACAGGACCAAGGGCCTCTCCTCCCACTGATGACCAACTAGGCCATCTTCTGCAGCTAGAGCCATGAGTCCCACCATGTGTACTCTTTGGTTGGTGGTTTAGTCCCTGGGAGCTCTGGAGGTACTGGTTAGTTCATATTGTTGTTCCTCCTATGGGGCTGCAAACCCCTTCAGCCCCTTGGGTCCTTTCTCTAGCTCCTCCATTGGGGACCCTGTGCTCAAGCCAATGGATGGCTGTGAGCCTCTACTTTTGTATTAGTCAGGCACTGGCAGAGCCTCTCAGGAGACAGCTATATCAGGCTCCTGTCAGCCAGTACTTGCTGGCATCAGGGAGATCTTTGTAAGTTTGTGGTCAGCTTGATCTAGAACAAAAATTCCAAGCCAAGTAAGGTTACATGGTGAGACCCTGACTCAAAAAAGAAAAACAATGTATGGTGTGTGTGTATGTGTGTGTGTGTGTGTGTGTGTGTGTGTGTGTGTGTGTGTAAGGTTTAAATTAACATCTGAAAATAGATGCCTTCTTAGAAAACTTGGTTTTGTTTGTTTGGAAAAATACTTTGACAGATTACTTATGCAAACATTGCTTAGGGCCTACACTAGCAAAAACTAAGATATAACTACATAAAACAATATTTTTATTCACCTTTTTTATTCAAAAGATACATATCATAATACTGTTATGTCTTGTTTTTCTCATTAAAAAAATACATCTTGGAGATCTCTGTATCCCTGCTTAGACTTTTTTTGTGTCTTTTTTTTTTTTTGAACTGCAGCATAATATGTCATTGTATATATAGAAGTACCATAACTGGTTCCACTAGTTTCTTCCCCAGAGACATTTGAATTGTGGGTAAGCTTTTCTATTAAAAGTTTGAAGAAGTGAGAAAATGCTTATTTTGAACCTGTGAAGAAGATCAGTCCACAGGGCAGGTCCCACATCGAAACTTCTGGTTAGATGGCCAAAGGCATGTGGAATTATATAAATATTGCCGGATTACCTTCCCTGAAAGTTGTATCTTTTACTCCCACTAACAATGTGTCCCTGTTTTCACCATAGCCTCTAAAGAGTGGTATTATCAAAGTGGGCTTCTCCTGGCTTGAAAAGGGAGAGACGACATCTCACTCTGAATGTTTTTGAAAGTGATGCTGACAGGTCAAAGGACCGTGTGAGGGCTGGGTGACTGGATAAACAGCCCACGGTGGAGACACACAACAGAGTCTTGTCCTGCAACTAAGAAGACAGTCGTGCCTCTGTAAGAAAATGAATGAACTGAAGGTTATCATGCTAAGCAAATTAAACCAGAATCAGAAAAAAAGTGTTACATGTTTGCTCTCATGTGTGGACACTAAAAACGAGGAACTTGAGCAAATCTTCCATTATGTGCAATAAATACCTATACATGAATAAATCTGTTTTAAAAAAAAAAACCCAGAGAATATTCTGAGGACTATCAGAAAAAGACTAGCACTTAGTATTTTTTACAAATTTATTTTAACATTACAGCAGGTCATACTGGCCCAGAGAAAATAAACAGAATAAAACAAAAAGTTTCAGAAGACAAGGGCGGGGGAGGTCAATGGACATGTGGAAATCATTTAGTGACAATAAAGATCATGCCTCCCCACCTAACTCCTAGGCCCAAACTAATTCCTGGTAGATTAGAGATTTAATTTTTGAAATCTTATGTTTTATTTAATACCTTGAGTTTGGAGATTCTTTTGAGCATAACAGAAGTTATTCCTGAATTCCTGACCCAGAAAAACTGAGGGGCAAATTGTATGGTAGACTCTTTGTTCTCAAGGCAATTTAAAGGGAAATGACATAAAACTGACTCTACAAATATGAAGATTTTGTGTGACAATATATAGCACAAATAGTTTTAAAACAATATTGTTCTCGTGTTAGGTTTTACTGCTGTGAACAGACATCATGACCAAGGCAACTCTTTTTTTTTTTTTTAAAGATTTATTTATTTATTTTATGTATATGAGTACACTGTAGCTGCACAGATGGTTGTGAGCCTTCATGTGGTTGTTAGGAATTGAATTTAGGACCTCTGTTCACTCTGGTTGGCCCTGCTCACCCTGGTTGGCCCTGCTCGCTCTGGTTGGCCACACTCTCGTCAGATCTCATCATGGGTGGTTGTGAGCCATCATGTGGGAGCCATCATGTGGGATTTGAACTCAGGACCTTCGGAAGAGCAGTCGGTGCTCTTACCCACTGAGCCATCTTGCCAGCCCCTCAGGGTAACTCTTATAAGGAAAACATTTAATTAGGGCTGGCTTACAGTGTCAGAGGTTCAGTCCATTATCATCAAGGATGCATGGCAGCATCCAGGCAGGCATGGTGCAGGAGCTGAGAATTCTACATTTTCATCTGAAGGCTGCTAGCAGAATACTGACTTCCAGGCAGCCAGGAGGAGGGTCTCAAATCCCACTCCAACTGTGACACACTTCCTCCTATTCATGGCCACACCTATTCCAACAAGGCCACACCTCCTACTAGGGCCAAGCAGATTCAAACCACCACAACTGTCCATTCTAAAAATGATACACTAGAAAAAAGCTAATAAAATATATGGCAGGTAAGCATCAAAACCACAATAATGTAAAGAGCTTTTTTGGGGGGAAAGAATGTTTGTGGGAAGAGGGTGGGCAGGCCATGTGAGTGCAGGTTTCCACAGAGGCCAGAGGCATTGGGTTCCCCTGGATCTGGAGTTACAGGCTATTGTGAACCACTAGATGTGGGTGATAGGTACAGAGTTCAGGGCCTTTGCGAGAGCCGTGTGTGCTCTTAACCACAGGGCCACCTCTGCAGCTCTGTAAAAAGCTTGTTTGATCAATAAAAGGCATGTATCTTACAGAGAAAAAAGGCAGCCGTTCTCAAACACCAAACTACAAAGGGCCAACCAGCATGGGAAACTATCAAGAGATATGCAAGCAAAACATCAAAACATCACTTTCCACTTTCCAGAGACATGGCCATGAACGGTATCGATACCAGCTGCTAGAGCTAAGGCTTTCTTCCAGTGAAGCCATGACCTGACTTCTTCATGGAACTTCACCAGCAATGTACAGTTCAACGTAAAATGCACAGTTTTCATTGCAACAACCTACGTCCGTGAATTTAGTCTAAGTAATAGCTGCATACAATGCTTTCAAAGATGGATTTGCTGTGGCTGGAAAGTTGGTGAGCGTTAGAGCACTTATTGCTATTGCAGAGGGCCTACGTATAGCTCCTGGAGCCCTCATAGGGGCGCACGGCCATCCATAACTCCAGTTTCAGAGGGATGTGATGCTGTTTACTACATGCGTGTAAAATACTCATACACAGGCTGGAGAGATGGCTCAGCTGTCAAGAGCACTGACTGCTCTTCCAGAGGCCCTGAGTTCAATTCCCAGCAACCACATGGTGGCTCGCAGCCATCTGTAATGGGATCCGATGCTCTCTGCTGGTGTGCCTGAAGACAGCTACAGTGTACTCATATACATAAAATAAATAAGTAAATCTTAAAAAAAAAAAAAAACCACTCGTACACATAAAACAAATCTTTTTAAATTATTTGCTTTACTGTATCACTGCATAAACTTGAACTCAAATACCATACCCTCCCTCCCCTTAGAAACAATGCTCAGCCTTAGACAATGACTGTCATAGACAAAAGGTCCTAGACTGCTATGCCAGTGCATTATTTTTTTTTTTCTCCTGAGAAAATAGAAAAGTAAAAGATTTTGAAAATCAGAATGAGAGTTTAGCAATCAAAAGGGTTCACTGATCAATTTAAACATTAAATGTATTCCAAGCTGCCATGAATTCCAAGATAAATACATTGCTCTGGGTCTACCTCAAATGCAGCAATTCCAGGTCTTAGGAAACACTATTCCGTTTTCCCTAATCAGTCTCCGTCCATTTACTTGGTTGTTTGTGGATCCTTCTAGAAGTAATGGGTGGTACTGAATAATCAAAGAAGAGGCACAGAGAATCCTCTAGGTAATACAGAGTCTTATAATAAGGTGGTATAGTTTAAAGATGATATGATGTTATTTGGAAAACATGGCTTTTCCAAAACCAAAGATACATTCTACAGATAGTCTCAGTGGTTAATGCAAAGGCTGGCGAGACTCAAGTCACTAATCTGCCTGCACCAGTTTCTCCATCCTCGTCTCCCTCTCTAAGTGCCCCCACTTTTCTCTCTCTCTCTCTTTCTTTCTCTCTTTATTTTTATTTATTTATTTTTATTATTTTGAGACAGGATTTCTTTGGCTGTCCTGGAATTAGCTCTGTAGATCCGCTTGCCTCTGCCTCCCAAGTGCTGAGACTAAAAGCATATGCTACCCGCCCTCCCCTGCCCCCATCCCGCCTACTTCTCCCTTTAAAATTGGGACCAAAACCCCTTCACATTCCTACCACACAGAACCTTGTAAAGATAGAATGAAAGACATGCCTGTTGCACACAGCTAAGAGTATACACACAAATTACACACACACACACACACACACACACACACACACACACTCACCCCACAACAGCCCAAAGCAAGTGTGTTCCATGATTGTTCAATTCCAATTTCCAATCTGGAAGATAATTCAAAGCCAGATCAAAATGGTCCCCAAGATTGGAAAGAACCTCCTACCACCCCCACATTAGGATCACACTATATTTTTAAAATTACATTTATCTTATTTTGTGTGTGCATATATATATGTGTGTGTGTGTGTGTGTGTGTGTGCGTGTGTGTGTGAGAGAGAGAGAGAAGAGAGAGGAGAGGAGAGAGAGACAGAGACAGAGAGAGAGAGAGAGACAGAGAGAGAGAACGAGAACATGTGTGGACATGCTCACACCACAGAACACCAGTGGCATTCTAAGGACAACTTGTAGGAATCAGTTCTTTCCTGCCAGTGCATAGGTCCCAGGACTCCATCTCAGTCTTCAGACTGCTCCATCTCTCTGGCTCCAGATCTAGCTTTAGCGACTGGGTCTCACAATCCAAATCAGCACTGTGGTCTACAGAGTGTCCTTTGTCTCAGGTTTTGACGGCATTTTCCCCAGGACACCCACAAGTTTCCTAAGAGTCATTCCGCATGTTGACTGGGAGTCCAAGTAAGGAGGGGAGAAGGTATTGTGGTATAAAAATGCTTTCTTCACACTGTGGGAAAACCATTTAAGAAGAACAGCAAGAAAATGAATCGAGGTTTTTACAAATACCTACCACCTGTTCCTGTTGGGTGTGTGCACAGAGCAGCTCCGCATCGTAATTTGGAACAATCAAATTACGTTTGTGTGTTTGCTATTTTTGCAGCTGTGGCTGAACTCTTTTTGCATTTCTACACTGTACAGACTGATAGTTTACTTAACATTTCATTAGTACATTAGTTATTGAACCCAAGTTGGTTTTTTAAATATATATTAAACAAGTGAGATTTCTTCCTTTCAGTGGTAGTTATGTTAAGTCATCACGTGTGCAATTTGGATAGTTATTCTAGAATGCTGTAGACATATTGGTCCTAAATTGCTATCTATGGTTAGCTACTCAAAGGACAGAGGTCTCTGTTACTAGCAAGGACCAGCAGCTGCCTTCGAGGACACTGCCTCCCTCTGCAGTTGTATAGAACACTTGCCCAAACCCCAACAGGTTGGAACAGCTTTATGGACAGTGTGATGGTGTTTGAGTAGCTAAGCATCAGTGATTTCAAAAGAACAAAGAAGCTGATAACTTGAGCTCATGGTTCAGGAGCCCGGGAAGCCCAAGAGCATGGCACAGGCATCTTCTCGACTTCTGATGAGGGTTTCTCGATGCTTCAAAGCACAGGGAACTCAGAAGGAAGGATGGACTCAGGGGTACCACATGCTCTTGTGGTAACTAAGCCAGTCCCATAAGGAAGGAACCAGTGCCTCCTGACATTCAATTCAGCTTGTCAAGGTCCCACTCCAATCAAATTTCACCAAGGGTTTTGTGGAGACAAATCACATATATATCATAGCATCAGGTCCCCAACAGACACCCCACAATCGAGCAGAGAACACACCAGCCACGGCCTCCCTGGTGCACAGCTCTAGATCCACACTCTTCTGGGTCCCACCCTGAGGTTGTAACCACACCCCTTCCCTTCCCCTGTGCTCTTGGGTATGTCTAGCAAGGGAGAGAGAGAGAGAGAAGAGAGAAATCTCAGCCTTGGAATTGAGCTGTCTTAAGAGAAAAAGTTGAAGAATACCCAAGGGTATTGAAAAGTCAAACTTAATGCATGTAGATGCTGACCTTGAACTGGATGCTGCTTCAGTCCATTGTTCCTACATTATCACCAAACCCAGATATCTCAAGGAAGGCAGAGAACAATTTTATAGATAATGGGTAAGAAAAAAGGGGACGAAAAAGAAGAATGGGGAAGAAATTATAGATTTTTTTTTTTTCTGGAAAGCAGACATCACTTTTGATCTCATACAAACTGGAATTGTATCAAAGCCACGAAGAGAACCTGAGAGAGCGGCCAGGCTATTGTACTTTCTGGTATATAGACCAGGAGCTAATCCTAAAATGCTTGAAACATTTATTCAAATCAGTGTTCTTTATCCAATGATCTCCTTCATAAATTCCAGCCCAGACTTAAGCCCATCTCATTACTTATTGAGAAGAACAGATCCTGAAATAATTAGTAGATGAAGTAATTAAAGGAAGAGGCAGAGGTTCCACGTTCAATGTCTATGGGACCTGACTCACAGGGTCTGTGGCCTGTCCTCATCCAGCGTAAACAGGGGCTGACTCACGGAGTCTGTGGCCTGTGGTATTACACTGGACTTGAGTCTTGAGTTCACAGATATACAGCTGATCCAGAAAGCACGAAGCACACATAAACTGCTCCCACGTTTTAAGATTCCACAGAGATGGGTGCCATCTTGCATTCAGGAATGAGGTCATGCTGGGTTGGAGAAAGTTTCAGCCCCACACAAGGGCTTAGGATGGGAGTCACACCGTGGATGGGCCTGAGAAGCTGTCAGAACATCTGCGCATCATCCAGTCAGTCTTCCCATGCTGAGCCCATCAGCCATCTAAACAGAGGTGGGGGGGGGAGAGAAGGCACAAACACTGCACACCCTGCTGTTGCCTCACTTCGGGCCTGTGTGCGGCTCATCCACATGTCCACAGAGCCCAGGCAGGTAGGCTGCACAGGAGACCAGCCTTCCTGCTGGACTGATGGGGTGGTCATCACTATCTCTGCTTTTCCTCCTCACGGCTGCAGGATCAGTCTCACTGTCCCCCTGCTGCCTATGCCCTGAGCCTCCCTCATGCCCAGCTGTTCTGCATGACTCCCATCCCAGCCTCCCCCCAATTCCACTCATTCTTCAAAAGTGACAGTTTCACATACCACACGGCTGAGAAGGAGAGGAATGCAAGAATGGTCACAAAAGCCACGGAGCCCAGTCCAACACCCACCATCTGCTGCGCTGTGAGCAATGAGTCTGTGGGAAGGAACCATATGATGAGCCACAGTGCATCCCGTCACGGCCCTCCCAGGAGAGCCGCATCCAACTGTGCACATTCTGTTTTAACCTGAAGCCGGGCTTCATTTAACAAAGAATCTCAAGAATGCCTCCACAGAGCCCCTGTGTCCCCAGCAGCTCCTGTGGATTTCAAGCCTCGGGAAACCATAGTTTCAAAGTATTTCTATCAAAGAAGCATAAAACCAGATCATATTCAAGTTACAAGGGAGGAAAAAAAAAACCAAACTTGTGGACACACCAAAGCTGCGTGATGCACAGTGTGTTCAGGATGCACAGTGTGTTCATGATGCACAGTGTGTTCAGACAGGCCCTCACTTAGGTCACTTGGACAGATTTTTATGGGTCATTCCCCTCCATGTGGAATAAGTTCATCCTGCTATCATTTGAATTCAGGTTTCAAAAATGTTAGTCAGTTCCAGTGCTCACGTATAAATTAGTACCTTCCATTGGGCAGAATCACCTCTGTCTCAGTACATTATCAGCAGGATAGTACCATTCTGCTCTGCCCCACAGGCTCTCAGAGTCCATGTAAAAGTCCTTGGAACACGTGTTCTACTTAGGAAAGGTCACATGACAATTTGAGGGTGATCCCTGATTACAAATTGAAAAAATACCCACATTTGTAGTGCACATTTGGTCTAGGAGGCTTAATTCAGAGTTTCACGATTCCACCAAGAGCTGTGATTTTTTTTTTTTTTTTATTAGAAAGCACGTATGTATCAGTCTCTGTGTGGCACACACTGCTGTAAGCATCTCACACCTGCTAACTCAGGCTCCTGTGGCAGTTAACCTTGAATGTCAATTCAATCAGGCTGAGGGGTACCTAGGAGGTTTGGGAAGTATATTCCAGGGTGTGTCTGTGAGAGAGGGAAGACCCACCCTGAATAGCCAGGGACTTGGTTGAACCAGAAGCAGAAGAGGATGGCTGGCTTGGGCTTGCTTTCCCTCTCTTCACTTCCTGAGGGAGAGAGAGAGGGAGAGAGAGACCAGAGACAGAGACAAGGAGAGAATACAGTGTTGGAGATACAGGGGTTAAAGAGATTCTGGCACTTTTATGCCCTGAGTACTTCATGCGGGTAACCCTTCTTCTCCAGTTTTTGTTATCAGTATTGTCCCCACATATTTCCTCCACACTTTAATCTTTGATGAATGAAAATGCTGAACTGAAGGCCTGTGGACTGGAGTCCATGCCGTGTGAGTCCTGGATTTGCTAGTTATTCATCTGGAGTTACTCGCTAGCTAGCTGATGTCGGTTTTGCATTGTTTTCCAACCCATTCCTAGGCCTATCCGCAGCCCTCATATCACCTACTCTGTCCACAGGGGTATTGTTAACTGTTAGCAGAAGTCAAAATACTCTGCTTTCTGCCTCACTTCCTTGGCCAATGAGTGAGTCTTCGTGAAGAGGAAAGGGGAGACACCCAGGGCATGCTCCACGCTGACTCATTAGAAATGCTGTCACTATTGCTATGGGTGAGAGCCAAGCCATCACCTGGGCTGGCCCTGACTTCAAGTTACCTTCAGAACACTTCTGGTGGCGCCCTCTTTGTACAAAGTCCTTGTCTACTGCCCAGCCCTAGCCTTCTCTTCCAGGTCTCACAAAGTCATCCGCAGTCGTTTATCTGTCTTATTCGAAAATTGTGTGACTCTGCTCTGACATGCTTTATACTGATGGAAAGATACAGACCCACCCCCTCACAATGCAGCAGGACAGAAGCAAATAGGAGACGAGAATGCCAACCTTCCCCAGACCCATCCACCTCAGCAGTGAGCCGTGCTATTCCTTGCAGTAGACATTACTATTGAAAGTTAGAGTTAAAAGGCGGCCTTTTAGGCTGGTGAGAAGGATGACTCAGAGGTTAAGAGCACCGGCTGCTCTTCTGGACAAGTAGGATGCACCCCTGTTAGCCAGCAGCTCGCGGCCACCATAACTTCAGTTCCTGGGGATCTGACACTCCCTTCTGGCCTCTGAAGGCACTGCTCTCTCTCAGGTGGTGTACACTCATACAGACTCCGGCACATACAGAAATTTAAAAGAAATAAGAAAGCGCCCTTTGTTTTGCACAGCATACTTGGATTTCGGCTCCCAGCATGATTTCCAGTCCTTGGCTACAGGTCTTTCGGTTTGCTTCTCATACAAACTCAAAGTCTACAGCAGCACTCGTGGGTGTGGCTACACA
>JADRCD010231283.1:1277-28000 GCA_019843815.1 Montemys delectorum
TCTCTCTCTCTCTCTCTCTCTCTCTCTCTCTCTCTCTCTCTCTCTCTTTTTAAATGTATATGAGTACACTGTAGCTGTACAGATAGTTGTGAGCCTTTATGTGGTTGATGGGAATTGAATTTTTAGGACTTCTGCTCGCTCCGGTCAACCCTGCTTGCTCTGGTTAATAACTCTGACTGCTCAGTCCCTGCTTGTTCCAGCCCAAAGATTTATTTATTATTATACATAAGTACACTGTAGCTGTCTTCAGATGTGCCAGAAGAGGGTGTCAGATCTCATTACGGGTGGTTGTGAGATTTGAACTCAGGACCTTCGGAAGAGCAGTCAATGCTCTTACCCGATTAGCCATCTTGCCAGCCCCATGGGCAGCCTATCTATTCTTCACGTATGTAACAGAGAGCTGAGAGCACAGTGGCTGCCATTCTGGAGCTTACAGCAGAGGGAGTCCAGTGACAGGTTCTATTGGTGCACGTGTGAGGTCTGCACAGAAGTTCAGATGCCCCGGAGCTAAAGTTAAGGTGTTGTAGCTGCCTAATGTGGGTGCTGGGAACTGCACCCTCTGCAGGAGCAGTGTGCTCTTGGTGGCTGAGTGCTTTCTCCAGCTCTCACACTGCTAGCCTAACTTTTTTTTTTTTTTCCCCCCGAGACAGGGTTTCTCTGTGTAGCCCTGGCTGTCCTGGAACTCACTCTGTAGACCAGGCTGGCCTGGAACTCAGAAATCCGCCTGCCTCTGCCTCCCAAGTGCTGGGATTATAGGCATGTGCCACCACCACCCGACTTTTTTTTTTTTTTTAAAAGAAAGAGGATCTCCTAGCGCCCAGGCTAGCATTGACCCAACTATATAGTCAAGACTGACCTTGAACTTCTGACTCTTCTGCCTCTATGACACATCCCATGTGCTGGGATTATATGCATGTACCACCACACCCATTTTTATAGGTGTTAAGGACCAAACCCAGGGCTTTGTGCACACTAGACCACCTTAACAACTCAGCTATATCCCCAAAAAAACCCCCAGCACTTGGGAAGCAGAGGCAGGCAGATTTCTGAGTTCGAGGCAAGCCTGGTCTACAGAGTGAGTTCCAGGACAGCCAAGGCTACACAGAGAAGCCCTGTCTCGAAAAACCAAAAAGAAAAAAAGATGTCATATCTCAGACCACATGTGGCATGTCCTGATAATGACTGCTGGTGGGTCCTTGTACTCGAGCATAAGCCATGGCCGCTTTTAAGTGGTCACTTGGTGGCCAGAACTGTGCTTTTCAAGCTTTGGGCTGCTCTGCTGTCTTACCCAGCCTATGATGTGAAGATTCAGTACTTTTCTTTAACCAGTTACTGTCTCGTGGGAGGAGTCTGTACTTTTCCTTAACTAGTTAAGATCTTGGGGGCTGGGGGTGGGATGACACCCTGCTCTTTTTCTTAGCCAGACGTTCTTGAACAAGGAGCAGCTCTGGCTTTATGGGTTTGTAAGCACGATCTTCCCCAGCACCTTCGCCTTAGTGTCTCTCTGTGACAGGCTTGTCCAGCTTCAGTTTTCACTTTCCAAGTAGGAGCCACGATGCTCTGGTTAGTGCGTGAGAGCTGTTGCCAGAGGAAGCCTAGAGACTCCAGCTAGAAGCCCTCAGGAGAAGAGGGACCCCCCCACACACACACACCATACTTGCTGATGAGTCCTCTCCCTGCTGTGGGAACAGCCTGGCTGAGTCTCTCCCCTACCTTTGTGTGCACTGCTGCTCAGCCCTGGCTGTTGGAACCCTCCCACCGATAGCAGGGTTTTTAAGAGAGAACTGAATTCCTTGATCTAATCATAGAGCCTTGTCACCTTCCTTTTGTCCCTGTGTCACTAAGGACTCAGAGGTCTGGAGCTGCTCCCTTGGGGGCTCACAGGCTCCTGTAGACACCTTCTTTCCCAGTGCTGTTGTGGGAGCATTGGAATGTGCCTGTCTCTCTTGCAGCACACAGTGGTGCTCAGAAAAGCCTCAGAAGGTTCTGCCCTCCTCTCAGGACTACCTCACATGCAGCAGTTGTCTGCACAGTGTCTGCCAGTGCCTCCCTCCCACAGGGCTCCTGGGCAGTTAGGACTTCCACATGCTCTCAAAGGGTTCAGGTCTCTAGAAAAATCTCAAGCACAGCTCAGGAGTGATTGAGTATGTCATAACACCAGTTTAAAACAAGCATATTTAATATATGTTACTCACCAAAAACAGTGTTTTTGTTTTCTACCTCAGACACAACACTCAAAATTCCTGAATTGTTACCAACCCATATCTTCCAACACTATAAAATAACTGATCTCTTACTTAATAAGTAATGCCATTCCAAGGTCATACAAGACACATCCAGAGCCCAGGGGCTTCTCACAGCACAGGCTGAGATGCACTGCTTCATTAAGTATCAGGAACTCAGTGTGCACATTTTATGGTAGCTGCCCCCTAATAGCCTGCTTCTGCCCAGGGCTGCTGGTGTGTCTCAGAACTGCAGGCCACGCTTCCCGATTGACTGCTGCAGTAGTCCAGGAAGGTCAGAGTCTCTTACGTGGAGAGTCTTGCCTGCATTGGTAGCCTGTTTTATCAAGCAAGCAGAAATGTGACCTACATCCTAGTTCACTGCTGGTTGTGTCTGTGTTGGAGACCTGAGGTTGGCTGACATGCGCTCAAGCTTGGCTGCAGTCTCTGCTGTAGTGTCCATCTGATGAGCCTATGGACTTCGGCTGTACACTGTGTGCTAGAAAGTAGACACTGACAGAGCCAGTCTGGACCAGCCCTTTAGGGCCCTCCTTGAGCAGCGCTAATGATGGGCTCTGGAGTCAGAGGAAAGAAGCACAGGCTTCCCCTGCCCAGTGATCTTTGGGCTTATTTATTGACTGATTGATTGATTGATTGATTGATTGAGGCAGGTTGCTCGTCCTGAACTTCTAGACTCTAGATTTTCCCCTCAGCCTCTTAAGAAACTGGGGCCTCTGTAGGCCTGAGCCTCCTGTCCTGATGGCCCACTTTTATTTCTGTCACTGATGATATGGTCTGGCACAGAACAAGATGCATACCCTAGTGTTTTAGCTCATTTACCTTTGGCATCTCTTGGGCTATTGCTTTCAATGCATGTAGGAGTGGATTGGGATCAGTTTTCACATGCCTCCAAAGGCTTTAAGAGGAAAGGGTCCTGTGCTCTGAGTAACTGTCACCATTGGCAGTCACAACCCTTTCCCCCTGCTGACTCCCCCAAACTATCTGAGATTTGCTGGTGGGATTTCCTTTTGAAGGCTATAGAGCCCCTATTAACACTTTAAGTCCAGTGTTGTCCCAGGTCTCTGGCCTGTGGCCTCTCTCACTGCTCCCAGGGACAGGTGATGGAGAGGTTGCCTGCACAGGGAGTTCCTAAAGGGTAAGTTTGAGCTACCACTCACTCAAATGGGAAGGTGGGCAGGTGGGGTCACACTGCTTGGCAGAAACTCCTCCCTCAGCTTGGGCACTTGAGTGAGGAGCAGGACAGTGGTGGTAGACCAGCGGAATGTCTTAAGTCTGAGGCTTTCTTTACACAGAGGCAAAGACTTTAAGAAGCTGTCTTGGGCCCCATAAGTCACTAGCCCACGCTGAGAATGGTGCTAGAAGTCCCCAGCAGGAGCCATTGATGGCAGCTATCAGAAGGTCAGAACCTGGGGCTTGCCTTTCTCTTATGTGGAGTGTAGGTGGAGAGAGCTTGGTGCTGAGGGAAGTGACCTTGGGCTTGAGGCCTGGCTCCTTCACTTACAGGCTGTGTATGGCTAGCCTTCACCAGGCCAATCGCTTGTCCCAGACACATCACTGACAGTATGGCTTTCTACCCAGAGGAGCCTGTGAGATGAAGCAGAAGAAATGGCAGAGCCTGGATCACTCCATAGACAGTGACAATCAAGGTGGTCCTTATTGTTTTTGGATAGTTTCAAAACTATCAAAGGAAGTGAGCTGGGGCAGGTCTGATCTGTCTCTGGCCTTCTTGTGGGTTTTGTTTTAAGATTTGAAAAAAGTTATTTCTATATATTGCGGGTTGGGGTGTGGTATGCACATGCACACAGAGCCTGAGGACCAGAAGATGGGCTCAGGTCTCCTGGAATTGGAGTTGCGGGCAGGCAGTTGTGAGCCAACCAGTGTAGGTACTGGCAACCAAGTCCTCTGCAAGAGCAGCACCTTACACTCTTAATACTAGAGCCACCTCCCCACCCCCCTCTTGGAAATAACTGGTAATTGGTTGACAACTTCATATATGTTTATAGTATATTTGATTACATTTTCCCACCCCTTTTATCACCCTCCCATTCCTTATGGAATCCTTAACTTCCCCTTCCTTTCATGTTGTTTAGTTTTTAAAAACTCTTTTCTCGAGTGTGTGTGTGTGTATGTGTGTGTGTGTGTGTGTGTGTGCGCGCGCATACATGAGCACATATATGGCATGTGCTTGGGTAGTCATGAAGGTCAGCAAATACCTTTCTTGAATCTATCCTCTCTTTTCCTATGTGGGTCCCAGAGATGGGGTCAGATTGTCTGGTTTGGCGGAGCCATCTTACTGGCCTTTAATTTTTATTTTATTTTATTATTTGTGTGTGCGCAAATACGCAACAGAGTTGGGGAGCATGTGTGAGCCATAGAGCTCCTGTTGGAGGTCATGGGGGCACTATTAAAGAGTTGATTTTCATCTTATTCCATGGGTTCTGGAGATTGAACTCAGGCCACCTTTTACCTCCTGAACCTTCTCGCCAGTTCCCAGTCAAGTTTCAGGATTGCCTGGTGTGGTGTGCTGTGGGGTTATTTCCAGGGTCATGGGCTGGTGAGAAGTGGCTCCTGCTCCCCTCCCCAAGTAGCTGTCACCGTGACTAGGTAGGAGGTGGCAGTCTAGGGACGGGCAGCAGCACCTCCATGTGCACTGGCAGGAAGAAAGGACCCCTGCCAAACTGCAGGCTCCACTTCGGTCTGGTCCTTCAAGGGGAAGAAGAGTGCCTGTATCCAGGCTGGAGAGACAGCTCAGCAGTTAAGAGCACTGACTCCTCTTCTGAAGGTCCTGAGTTCCAATCCCAGCAACCTCGTGGTGGCTCACAACCATCCTTAATGAGATCTGTGGCCCTCTTCTGGTGTGTCTGAAAACAGCTACCGTGTACTTACATATAATAAATAATTTAAAAAGGGGGGGTGCCTGTACCCTCCCTGGGGAGCTCCAGCAGCTCTAGAGCTGTAGCCATTCTGCTTATTCCCTCCCAACTGGGCTGGGGCTGGATTCCAGAAGAATCCTTCAATTTATACCAGGTGGTAGTAGCGCATGCCATTAATCCCAACACAGGTAGAGTCAGGCAAATCTCTTAGGTTCACAGGCCAGCCTGATCTACAGACCAAGTTCCAGGACAGCTAGGGCTACACAGAGAAACCCTGTCTTAAAAACAAGCAAAATACTTCAACTAGTAAAGCGATACCCACTCTGGTATTCACTGAACAGGATCCTGTGTCCTAACGAGGCTTTCCTCCAGATGAGGAACACGGCCAGGAGAAGGATGCATGGGCCAGGCGCAGGCATGTGGAGTTACGGTGGTGTGACTGAGGGCCCCTGGCTCCCAATCATAATGTTTTCCTTCTTGCCTGCTCATTCTTTGACCATATTTGCTGCTCCAGTTTGGCATAGTCAGAAATAGCCAGCCTAGCCTCTGTCCGCAAGCTTGCACTCCCAAGAGAGCCCAGCTCCCTGTGGTTCAGGGAGCAGCAAGCTGTCAGCTTCCTAGACTACTGGGAAGTCTTTGGAAGAGGAAAAAAGGGGGCTTGGGATTCCAGGCTGTGACCTTCTGCCAGCTGCTTTACTCCTGATGCTAGGAGGCTTCCCTTGTGGCTGCTGCTGCTCTGCTCATCAACTCCCTGTGGCAGGCAGCGCTGTTTCCAGGAGAGCCTGGGCACGCAGGTGGTCCCAGCTTCACATTGCTTCCAGTATTACTAGAGTCTGGCTTTCTACCAGTCACAGTGGTCACCTGTGATGCAGGCTATCCCCATATAATCCTGACAGGATTCTGATAAATACCGTAAGGCATCCAGGTGCTGAGTGCAAGCCATTTGCTGCATGTCTTGTCCTGCTGGCTATCCCAGGAACCCTAAGGCTAGATATTGTTGTTCCTGCCTTAACAGATGAACAAATTGAAGTTCAGACCAAGAGGGTAGGCGATTTGCTTACTGTCACATGTGTAACAGGCAGCAGAATTGAGGTTTGGACCCTGGCCATACGACTACACTGGGCCTGTACTGTTGAGTGTTCTCCTTTCCTCTTTCAACTCCAATACATGCTTGTAAGGCAGAGTGCGTCAGGGATGGCCAGAAAACTAATTAGCAGGACTGTAGCTCTGGGGTCCAGACCATACACCCCACAACCCCCCAGAGCAGGAGAGCCCAGCCAGGGGCCTGAGCGGCTCCTCCCCTGCCAGCCACAGTGCTAAGTAATGTCATGGAATTAGCAGTGATGTTAACATGATTTAGGAGATGGCATAGAGCTCTTCACATTCTCCAAGACCCATTTGGGTAGCATGTGCTGTTCTGTAGTGGACCCTCTGCTGTGAGAATATGAGGCACACTGGCTCAATTACAGAGCTGCTTGTAGCCTGCCTCCCTTCAGAAATCAAAGTGTCTGTGTAGCCTGGAGGTATGACATAGTCTGTGGTGCTGGAGTGGGGGTGCCCATGTGTCACTTTCTGCTCTTACTCCCCATAATAAGCCCACTAAGACCTGCAGGGCCTCAGCCCCTCCTCATTTCCTTCATGGTTCCCTATTGGACTCTTTAGTCTCTGCCCTTTTCAACCAGCCACAGTGCCTGGGTGAACATGCTGTTTGCTGCCCTGACCTTAGTAACAGCCTGAGAGTCCCATGGGCTCTTACTACTGGTTTTCTTTGTTAAAACTCCCTGGGGTCCTTAGACTCAGTAAGGACAAGTTCACAGTCTTGTGTCTTCACCTTGCTCTACTCTCTGTCTGTCCCTGCCACTAGTCTCCCCAAGGTCCAGCATGCTGAGCCCCCTCTCTTGCCTGTCCATGAGGCTGTCCCACAGGAAGGGAGAGCATTAGTGGTTGCCTGGATGACAGGCTGTAGTACCCTCCAGCATTGGCCTGCTCTGCTGCAGAGTGTGGTGAGAGCAGGCCCTGTCATGGAAGCAGGAGGTGGAGGGCTGTGCATGTGGGTGGAACCCAAGGCCTAGGACACTCTGATTCACCTAGTATGTCTCAAATGTAGCATCTGTCCTCAAGTAGCACCTCTCCCAACGTCTAAGTGGGGTGTTCCTGACAGCAGGGCGGAGGCTGCATCTGCCCAGAGCACTGCTTGTACCTGATGCCTGGTACAAGTCAGAACTTGCTCACTTAGTATTGATGATTGAATAAAGGGTGAGAACCAGAGAGTTTAATGTTAAAACAACAACAGCAGCAACCAAACAAACAACACGATTCTCAGACATGTAGAGAGATGAGAGTGTTGGGTGATGTGCCAGTTGTTGCCCCGTGCATGCTGAATGTATGTACTTGTTCTGTTGCTTGTATGAACATGTGTATGTGCATGGACACATACAAAGACAGTGCATCTCTGGACTTCAGAGCTCTCAGAAGGCCTCTGGTAGAACTCTAGTAGATAATCGCGTTGCTAACTTAGGATCTCTGGAATTTCTGTGGGCATCCTAAGCTTGATTGCCCCCCCCCCCCCCCCCCCCCCCTGATCATGAGCCAGAGGGGAGAGGAAGAGGAAATTTGAATGTCTGCCACCCACAATCCCATTCTTAAACTGAATCAGTAATTGAATGCTATTAAGCAAAATTAATTTGCCTCCTGCAGGAAGGCTGTGATGAATGAAAGCGTTGCTAATCGGGGAGGGAGCCAGGCTACCCTCTATGGTCATCAATATTTCATAGCCATAGGCAGTGACACTTCAGGAAGCTGCATGTCCTGGTTTAGCTGACCTTGAGTGTTCTTGAAGGTAGGGCTTAACAGGGAGTCTGGTTTCAAAGGACTTACTATGAAGCACCTAAGGGAAACAGTGCACCTGAGAACTGGTTGAGTTTGCCCCTGTGAGAGGTCCTTGAGTGGTCCTTAATGCCATCCTGCTGCTGATTCTGGCTAGGGGCAGCTATCCCTCTCAGCTGCAGTGTAGAGCTGGAGAGGTTAGCCCTAGCCCTTGTCTATACTGAGACCCCAACCATAGTCCCATCTCCAAGGGAGGGGTCACCCCAAGTAGCTGAGATTGATTGCACCATGCCACTGGGCAGGTACTCAACCTGCTCCATTTCTTCTGCTTGTGGCTTGAAGGGGGTGGCATATAGATGGGATGAGATGTTAAATATTGAGGAAGTTCAGGCATGGTGTCTCCAAAAGGATCACTGGGAGCTGGGGGGCAGGACAGGGATGGTGAGTGGATGAAGAAAAGAAGTTAACAAGATTTTCATTCTGTCCTTTGTAGCTGCCATTAACTTAGCGAAGCTGAAGCTTTTCAGACATTACTACGTCTTGGTGAGTAAAAAACAAAACAAACAAACAAAACCCCTAAAATTGTAACTAAGATCAGTGAGCGGGCCTGTGAATAAGAACAGCAGCAGCCACTGTGCCTGACTTGTCAGCCGCCTTACAACCTCACATCGCTTCTCTGAAAGTGGGAATGAAAAATCTGGATTGCTTTGAGCCTGTTAGAAGTGGCTTTAACTACTTTGAAAAGTAGCAGGTGTATTCACATCCAGGAGCCATGGGAATGGCTCAGATCCTTGTATGGAAGCTGGTGTAGTGTTTGAGCCCCAAGGGCCCTCCAGGCCTAGGCCAGACCCAGCCATTCCCCAGCTTGCCTTTTCTGCCCACTTAGGAATATGGGTGCACCCTTGTGCTCTTCTGCAGACCCCCACAGAAAGCCACTGAGTCTGCACCACTCTCTTCAGTTACCAGGCAGGAAACTAGTTTTGTTTTAGGGATGTGTTCCTTTAAAACAGAAAATTGAGACTGATTTTGTTTTGGGATTTTTGGTTTGGGTTTTTTGTTTAAGAGAGGGTTTCATTGCGTAGCCCCCGCTAACCTCGATCCATTGCCCCTGCCTCCTAATGCTGGAATTAAAGGCGTGCATCATTGGATCCATCAAGTCAGTGATTGACACAAAGCCCTGTGGTGTGAGCACAGAGTATAATCTCCCAGTGTTTCCTTGACTCCCACAAGGAAGCTTGACAGCTCTGTCCATGCAAACAAATGTTCAAATATTGGAGGCAGCAGGAGGAAAGCAGGCAGACCTCCATCTGGCTGCTGTTCTTGTGCCTGCTCGCTCTCTTTCTCAGGTTGTCTGTTCTGTTGACCAAGGTGTCACAGCATTTCCTGATGTCTGTGACAATGCAGAGGAGACCCCAGCCTGGTCTAGTGTTCTGTGTGGTCTCCTGGCCAGCTTACTGAGACCTTGTCATAGGGTGGCCAGAGGAAGGTGTTATCAGGTTAGAGTGTATGGTCCGGTATATCCTGGAGTGTGGGACTCAGCTGCTCACTGTATCTGTCTCTTCCCCATATGACCGTTTGCTGTAGCTACTAGGAATTGCCCCTAAGCCTGGGGTGAAAAGAGTGCCCTTGGAGACAGAGGAGGATCTGAATGTGGGTGGCAAGAAACAGAGCAGCTGTACCAAAGAAGCTAGCCTCCCAGGGGGCAAGGGGAGGGTGTCTTAGCCACCAAGAGTGAGACCAGGACTGTGGACCATATCTATTTCATCAGGTGACTGTTTCCTGCTTTGCAGTTGATTAGTGGCAGAACGTAGTGCTCTAATTTCTGGTTTCCTCTTTTCTGTAGATCGTGTGCTACATCTACTTTACTAGGATCATCGCCTTTCTTCTCAAGTTTGCCGTTCCATTCCAGTGGAAGTGGCTCTACCAGGTCTGCTGCTCTCGGGGGACAATTTGGAGAATTTATGTCTGAGGATCACACCTTGGGGTATAGCTTAAGATTGTGTCTGACCTGCCTGGGAATGACTGCTACGACCTTCCGTCTCCTCTGCTCTCCAGATAGGATGATCTGTGTGCCCAGAAGAGCTGCTGGGCTACATGATAAATCTGGATGTAATTGCATTATTGATTAATTCTAAGTCTTTGAAGAGAAAAGCCTCAAGCAGAGAGAGAGAGATTTGTCCTGTGTGATTAGAATTTATCCACCTTTGCCTTCAGCTGCAGAGTTTGAGTGGTTTTCAGTCCTTCTTGCTTCAAGGATTTGTTTCTGTTTTGGGGGTTTAGGACCTAAAATTATAATATATATATAATTGTTCTTTTTTTTATTATAACTATAAACTATCTTTGTAAGATACTAGAGCTGGTCACCAAGGCTCATATACATTCGGACCTTTGTTCTTGGGGCTAGAGAGATGACTCAAAGGTCAGGAGCACTTACTGTTCTTCAAGGCGTGGGGTGGGTGACTAACAATGCCATGTGAGTCCAGCTCCCGGGAGCCAGCGCCCTCTTCTGGCCTGTGCAGCCACTGGCATCCAAGTGGTCAAACAGACCATCACACTAACAGAAATAAAGTAAAAGTCTTTTTTTTTTTTTTTTTTTTTTTTTTATAGGCAGGATTAATTTACTAGAGCCCCTACCTTGTACCTCTTGTTCTTGGGCTGCGGAGATGCATAGCTGGTAAAGGCACCTGCTGCCAACACCGGTGACCTGAGCTGGATCCTCAGGACCCACATGGTGGAAGGAGAAATTGCACTCCCATACGTTAGTTGTCCTCTGACCTCCACACTCAATTCTACAGTGCACACAACACACATATACAGACACACACACACACACACACACACACACTAACAAAAAAGGAAGAGCAACAGGATGGAGAAGGTATAAAATGAACTAGTGTGATGGCACACACTAATCCAGCATTTGAGAAGCTGACACAAAAGGTGGTAAGTTCAAGGCCAGCCTAGGTTTCACAGCAAGACACTCTTATCATTTTAAAAAACAGTGGGTTCCCATGGTGACACCCCAGTGTCTGCTCTGGCCATGCTCTTGGCATAGATCCCCACAGACCTGAGGAAGTGCTCAGGAGCAGTCGGCTGTGGCATTGCTGGGAACTGTGTGGAGACAGATGAAGAGAGGCATGAGCTTGTTTATTCCCATTGCTTTCTGAAGAGTGGTGTTGCTAATCCTTTTATTTGTGGGCGGATTTTAAATTTGCAGCTGTTGGATGAAACAGCCACGCTGGTGTTCTTTGTCCTGACGGGGTATAAATTTCGCCCAGCTTCAGACAACCCCTACCTGCAGCTCTCTCAAGAAGAAGATGACCTAGAGATGGAGTCCGTGTAAGCTGTCCCTCCCTCCTCCTATCCCTCCCTCCCTCCCTCCCCTCCCTCTGCTGAACTGAAAGGCATGCTGTGCAGGCCCCTGCTCTCAGCATCCTGCAGCTTAGAGGTGCTCCCTCTATTTAGTGGAAGGATATGGACACTGGAGCCCCTAGTGTGCTTTGCTTAGGGTGAAGTACAGTGACTGCCAGTCATTGCTCAGTCTTGTCGGAAAATCAGAACCATCTATTATGTATCCTTGGAGCAGCTCCCAGTGACCCAGTGGCAAGAGTCTGGAAGTGTTCTGGGCCAGTTTAAAACGGGCTATCTGGCTGCAAGCATTGCTACTGGTATTGAAAATGGCATCTCTGGGTCATCATAGGTTGACTGCAGACAGTACCTCCAACCTGCATCTAAGTGACAGGGCTAGGGTTAGATTCAGGGAAGGTAGTTGTCTGCCAGCTCTGGCTCTAATGAGCTGAGTTGTATGTGTGTGATGGCCACCTCAGGCCAAGACTCCCACTGCCCTGCACTTTTGCCTTTCTCCTCTCCACAAGTCAAAGGCTGAAGTATAACCCAGGCTGGGCTGCCAGGCACATCAGGCCTCGTAGAGCCAGCTCTTGGTGTTGGCTGCCCCACTAGGCAGTGCGTGCAAGCTAGATCCTGGGATGGGCCCTGAGTAACTCTCATTCCTATGCAGCAATACCTTTTCCACACAGTGGGAAGGCAAGAGGGCCTCCAACTGTGCCTTTGCCAGAGGAAGCAGTCATTGCAAGTGGCTGGAGAAAAAGGTACAGATACAAGCCAGCCTACCCTGCAATGCCAGCTGTGGGCCGAGTGGCTGGGTCCTAGTGTCCTCCTCTGAGCTGAGCTGTGAAGTGCTCCTGTGGGAGCTGTGTGCCCCACATTCCATTGTGCCTTGGAAAGAGGGTGTGTGTCTCATGGCAATGGTTTATTTTTTTGAGACAGGGTCTCACTATATAGCCATGGATGGTCTGGATCACTATATAAATCAGGCTGGCCTTAAACTCTCAGAGATGCACTTGTCTCTCTCCCAAGTGCTGAGGTCAAAAGAGTGAGCCACCACACCTTACCTTCACGGTGTTTAAAGTTTTACTTTGGTGTCAGTCCGAGAATGGTGAGCTTTATGACATGGGTCTGGGCATGTTTGAATCTCGGGAGGAAGGAACAGGAAGGTGCACAGACTCCAGCCTTGTAACTGAAGAGAGCACATTCTGTAGCTTGGCGAGGCATAGGCAAGGGCAAATGTTCGAAATGAGGTGACCCCTGGGTGCTCTCAGTTTACCCACCTGTGACAAGGAGCCAGGTTATGCTGGGTATTCTCTGGGGCTTCATGGAGCCATGGCATGGCAGCGACAGGAGTGCTTCGGGGACAGAGGGGCTGCGTGCTTAGCAAGTCCTTATCTAGGGCCCTGGCATCAGCAGGCAGCCCCAGTGCAGTCTGGACTCTGAGAGGAAAGGAAGCAGGAGCTCAGGGCTGATGGAGGCAAAGTGCCTTAGCTCAGTAAGGACACTGGGGCCTAGGGTGGGGCTGAGCCCAGGACAAGGCTCTGGTCCCACCTCTACCACTAAGGAAGGAGGGAGGGAGAGAGGTGGGCAAGAACTGTTGAAAGCTCTGGAGAGTGAGAAGACGTGAAGGCAGAATCGCCCTCCCTACCATTCCCCCCATGGGCCTGCTACCAGCGGTGCCCTCCTGTAGTGAGCAGTGGCTTACTGTGGCTCTCAGACAGGCAAATGGTGCAGCATCTGGGGCTGGGCCTTCCTGTACTCCAGAAATAACTCATCCCAGAGGCAAACAGAGCCTGGCCTCAGAAGGTCCTTAGCTCTGTAAAGCATCAACCACGTTGGGTGTTTGTCTTCTGTAAAAGCAACTAGGTCTGATCCTACCACAGAAGACTCTCCAGCATGTGCAAGAACTCTGACCCGTGCCCTGTACCCTCCTTTCACACCCTCAGAGCAAGTCCACAGCCTTTCTGACAAGCCCCGAGGGTGGGCCAGCCTCCACCCCAGCCCCGACTTGTGTGTCCAGGCCCCAGGCCATCCCCTTGGCTGTGCTCCTCTGCTTAGGAGCCAACATCAGGGAACGGCTTCCATCCTTGTGCTGGCCCACCTTGCCTGTAGAGCCTGTGTGGCTGTCAAATGACTTTCTCTTCAGCCTGGGGAGGAGGTAACAGGGGCTTGCTTTCCCTTCCCATTTCTTTTACATCTCTCTTTGAGCCTACCAATTTTGGTTGCAAACTTCATTATAAAACAAAAACAGTAAGTTGAAGAGTATTAGGAGACATTTCACTGGCCGAGCAGCTTTGGTAGTGTCTGCCACACCGGTGGCATTCTTACTGTCTGATTGTTTCTGATCTGAGGGGGAGGGGGGGGGCTTCAAGCCTCCCCATGCTCCTATTCCACAGTGGAGACAGGAGAGTCAGATGCCTGGCCGGGATCCTCTTACCATGGCCTCTCACAGTGTAACCCTCCAAGTATGCATTAGGCAAAGAAACAGATGTGTCACAGGCAGCTTCAGCCAAGCTGAATGAAGAGCTGTATTCATTCTCTGGGAAGATGTGGGGTTCTGTCAGGGAAGGGGACAGATGGGAGGGCAGTGTGGGTCCCCAGTACCTTTCTGTCCTTGGTACACTATTGGCTGGCCCTGTGGGCTGAGCTGCCCAGACCTGCCTAGGAGCTGAGGCCCCCCAAGAGGTTTCCCTTCGCACCTGTGACCTGGGAGGGAGGCTCCAGAGCCTGTCACTGAATCCACAGAGCTGCAACCCCTCTCTGTCCCAGTGGCCATCACTTAACCTGAGCTTTCTAGAGTTCCTTCCTGCACAGGCCAGTGAGAGCAGGCCGGAGGCTGTGGTATAGGCTGCTGGGCAGTGTCATGTGTTTCCATGGATACAGAACACTTGGGGCAGTGTTTGTAGCCTGATGGAGCTGCACTCCATGGCTAGGCCACCCTCCCTGTCCTCAGAGGGTGAGTGAGCATCTCATGGTCCCAGCCTTGTGTCTCAGTTGTCCATCTTGGCACCACTGCCCTCGTCTGTTAGGCTGCTCCCTTGCCTTCTCCTTTCTGCACATTCTCGGGGCTGGGGCTGCAGGGTCACCCTAGAGTGTTCATGAAGTCTAGGCTCTGTTGCTGCTCAGAGGGAAGCCGCAGCCACTAGCTGGGTCAGAGCAGCAGCCCAGCCCAGCAGCGCAGGTAGGCACAGAGCTCAGAAGCCTGAGTGGATGATGGCATTAAGCTGGCCAGCTAGGGGAGGGGCAGGAAGAGGATGGGTGGGGTAGTTGTGAAAAGAGCTGAGCCAGTCAGGCAGTAGCAGCATGGAGAAGAACCTTAGGGCTTCTTGGAATGGCTGGGACAGCTGACCATGAGGAAGTAGTGGTAACTGTCCATAGTAGGCAGAGTTTTGAACACCAAGCCTGTGGTTCTGTCCTGTGCCTTGGGAATGACTGTGTCTGCCCCACTAGTTAGCTGTCTTTCCTGAATGCCTGTAACCATGATGTTGACCTGAGTGTGGCCTAAAGTCTCTGGCCACTATGATGAAATTAAAGTTGGCAGTGGGGACAACTTGATCAGGCACGTGGGGAATCTTTTTCCTCATGGTAACTCTGGAAGGTAAGAATTAGGCTCAGAAAGGTCAAGTGACCTGGCCAACAGCACACAGCTGGTGGGGGAAAACCAGGTTCCCATCTTGGTCTAGAGTCCCCTACTGTAGGGTTCTGGGTCACCTGACACTTTGGCCTTTCTTTTTCAGAGTGACGACATCAGGAGTGATGGAAAATATGAAGAAGGTGAAGAAAGTGAGCAACGGTGCTGTGGAGCCCCAGAGCAGCTGGGAAGGCACTGCGTGACAGCACAGGCTGAATGAAACTAGCTTATTCATAGCCTATCAGTGAGCAAGCGCGTTCCTGACAGAATGACGGCATCTCCCAACAGTGACACCCTGGCGCTCAGCGTTCACGGCCAAGCCGAGTGCCATGGACACATACTTTTGTACTCTTAGGGATCTGGATTGCAGTGGGCTACAGGCAGCTAGGACTGCCCTCAGTGAGGGCGGGGAGGCTTAGAGGAGTAAAGGACTGTCATCTGATTTACCTTGCTAACTGGGAGCCTGGGTCCGTGCAGGGGAGCCCAGTGGCTGCTACTCAGGAAGGCTATGGGGTGGGGGAGCGGGTCTGCTGCTGGTCACAGTGCTTTGGAGGCTGGTGAGGGTGGGGCTCACTGCTTGGCCTAGCATTTATGAGGTTTTGGGTTCAATTCCTAGTACCAGGATGGGGGGAGAAGACGTTACTTTGGGAACTAGACAGATATCTACCAAGGACATAAGAGAAAGAGATTGTCAGCCTTTGGGAACAAGAGCAACAGAAATGAACGAAATTCTTTTAGATAACCAAATAGACACCCTAGGTGGCATGACATCTGGCCAAGGCCACTGGTCCCCAAGCACCACTCTAAATATCCCCGCCCCATATGACCTACAGCAGTGGTGCTAGAGGCCAGCTGGAAGGACCCAGTTTGTGGCTGGCTGAAGGGGAGAAGAGCCTTGGAGCTCCAGAAGTGTGTTCCAGCTGGTTCTCCTGATTCCGTCCCCTGCCTGGCTTCCTCTCCTTCCACCTATGTCTTCTTATCCAAATCTGAGGAAACAACTTTCCTGAAGGAGCAGCTAAGGACAGGAAGGGTAGTGTCTAAACGAACACTTAGGGAAACATCCTTCCCTTCCACAGCTCACCTGGGCCAGGCAGGACCTCTGAGCCTCAACTACATAGTCCACGCATATGTGAAGGGAGTGAGTGTGTTTGAGCCACTCATGCTCAGAGACTGGTGACAGCCAGATGTGCTCAGAGCTTGGGCAGGAACACCAGCCGCTGCCTACAGAGGCGTTTGGCTAGGTCACAGGAGACCAGCTCAGAACCTCAGAGCTGCTTAGTGCCCAGGACTTGTAGGAGCGGGCGCCTCCTGGGGTGAGTTACTCTACCTCCCAGTGCTGAAGACAGTGTGTCTGTCTCCACACCCCCACTCCAAGTCCATGTCCTAAGCCACCAGGGAGAAGCTGCTGCTGCCGCCACCCTAGCGGTCCATCCCTACCACAGCTGATTCATCTTGAGAAAGGTAGACAGGCCTGAAGGATCCATTTAAGGACCTTTTCCTCCTAGTTTGTTTGTTTTGTTTTGTTTAGACTTGTCTAAAGTATGTGATGGGAAGGGAGTTGTCGAGGAGACGAGGAGACGGCTGGTAGTGCTTTGTTTTCAGCACTGCACAAGTGTGTTCCTGTGGTGACATCTAAGCCACAGCCTGCCCCTCAGTGCGGTGTCTTTTTGGTGGGGGCCTCATTTCACTTGCTGGGTTTTACTACGGCAGCTCAGTGAAGGAGAACCAGAGGGGAGCAGCTGTACCACCCAGCCCACAGAGCTCTCTGGGTGCATAGCTGAGTGGCTATAGGGGGATAGCCTGCTCCTTCCAGAGCATGGTTAAACAGGTGGGAAGGTGTGATACAGCAGCGTCCCTCCCAAGTCCTGCCCTGTAACTTATGGGGAGGTAGGCATGGTGGGGGAATCAGAAGCCTAACATGGGTCTGAGAAGACTGGCCTGGTGCCCAGGCTGTGGAAAGGAAAACTTCCAGCCCTTCATGCTGCATGGAAGTATGTCTCATCTCCATCACTTGAGAGCTGTGAGCCAGCATTCCACGGTGTCCTTGGGTAGAGGAGTCTGACTGGAGTCCAGCCACCCCAGTTCATGAGCTGCCCTCTGCAGCCTTGAGTCTTAGCCCACCCGGCTTCACACAACCGTGTTTGAATGGTAAAGCCCTTGTGTTGGAGGGACTGAGCAAAAATGGGGTGTGCATTGCACTGCCACTGTGGTATTAATAGCTCTGCTCTGTGTCTCCACCCCCCTTCTGCCTGCATGAGGTATCCGTACTTTTTTTGAGAGTACTGCGGACTGGAAGCTGTGGGCTGTGACATTTAATAAAGCGTGGATTTTGCTAGATAATTATTTCTTGGACAACAGGAGCAAGTGTTCAGCTCTGAATTCTGGCTCTAAGAGGACTCAACCTCTCATGTTTGAATTGCAGAGCATAGTATAATGTTGAGCCTGACTGGGCTTCATCCTCTCTAGAGGAGCAGCTCACTCCAGGGTCAAGGATCCTGTCTCACATCAGGCCTGAGTCTTCTGTTCTCCTTCAAAAACCACTTCAGAGTAAAATACCTAAATGTCTCCACTCTCCAGCCCCAGCCTGCACAGCCAGCCAAGGCCACCCAGCTCCTGATGTGCTCGCAGGATTTCTGCTCCTCTTGGTCCTTCAGTCCTTCTCTCACTCCTCTTCCTTTCCTCACCCCCTCCTTTTCTCCCTCACTCCCCACACTCCCTCCTGCTTTGCCACTGACTCCCTTGGCCTCTCTGGCACACTCAGCCGCAGGCTGGTGCACTGCAGCATTGTCTGCCTGCAGCTGCGTGCAGGATGTATCTTCTAAACCAGGGAGCATTTTATCAAGAGAGTGCAAACTATGCAAACTAATGCTGTGTTTTGTTGCTTTGCATCACATGGTGATCTCTGAACACCACAATGCCTGTCTGGCTCTTGGAGTGGAGTCTAAAGCCAGTCTTTGCAGAAGGGGAAGCCCATCAATGATCCCTGTGTTAATTTTCAGTGGCCTCTGGTCACCTCCCACATCCCAAATGGTGTTCCTCAAGGAAACATTAGTCTGATGAGGTTGCTGGCCCAGTTCCACACACCCAGAAGGACAACCTCGTTCTGCCAAGCTGCTGATCCTCAAAGGAAGATTCTAGCCCACCCCCCAGCCTTGCTTCCACACTCCATCACCCACCTGAGTTCACATGCTGACCTGCCCCCGGCCTCAGCATATCACCACGTATTCCTCAGGGGCCTGCCCTGCCCACTGCTGCTGCCTTTCCTCTCTAGGACTCTGTGGGGACTTTATTCACTCTCCGGGCTATTTAGAGCAGGCCAGTGTTCTCGAAGATCTGCCATTTACTACTCCTTTCCTGAGGCTGCCCTGGCAAGATTTTGTAAAAAAAAAAAAAAAAAAAAAAAAAAAAAGAAAGAAAGAAAAAAACATTCACGGGAGTCCTACTCATACCTGTACCACCTAGAATGTGCTCACAGGTCACAGGTCAGGAAGTCTCCCAGTTCCTCTGGGCCTTGTCTGTCCTGTAGAGGTGTGTCTGTTTCCATGCTTAAAAAGCATCATATGTTTAGGTGACCCTCTGCCTGGCCAGGGACCACCTGTCTGCTTCCCCACACTATAAAGAGACCACACTGAGGGACAGAACAAGCTTGGGAGCAGATGTGGTCATGACTAGCATGTCAGGACATAGTATGATTTTGACCACAGGGAGACTTTATACTGGCCGATGGGGAAGGCACACAGGTTCCTGGTGTGTTCATAAAGAGCAAAGTGAGACAGATTCACTTCTGAGACAGGATGCTCATTTGGAGTTGAGGTGCAATAGATGAGGGGCTGAAAGGGCCAGCCTTCTTAGCATCCAAGCACTGTATCCTGCTGAAGGGGCTGGAAAGCCTTCCACATAAAGGAACCCTTCAGTTCCTAAAAGCTTCTCTAGATGACCCACATAATTGTCCGACTAAACCCAGAGAGTTCACCTGCAGGAGGTCTTCTGGGCCTGTATGCCTTACACAGGTTGGGGTGCAGGGGCTAGGGACCACTTAGTAATTGTTAACATTAATCACTGAAATATTTACAAGCTTGGGATGTGGATGTGCTCAGGATTGGTGGGCTAGCCACTGTATGGAGGCATTTCACTGCAAAGCAATGAAATAAATGAAATATGCCCAATAAAGATTCCATGTGGAAATGTGTGTCTGTGGTCCTAGGGAAGCCTAGGCACTCCCTGTCTTCTTCCTCCAAATTCAGTGTTCATACAGTACCTCATGTCGTGGTGACCACAAACCATAGAACTGCTTTTGTTGCTACTTCATAACTGTAGTTTTGAGACATGTAAATATGATATACATGTAAATATGCAATATGGTATGTAAATATCTGGTATACAGATGGTCTTAGGCGATCTTCGTGAAAGAATCATTTGATTTCCCTGAAGGAGTTGTGACCCACAGGTTGAGAACTGCTGTAATTCCTTTGTTATCTGTGCTCATTAAATCAGCTGGCTGCCTGCCACCCACTCACACGGACAGTAGTCCCACCTGGCAAAGCCTTACTCTGAGGCCTGTGGGACCAGTGCAGACTGCTGAAGTGCAGTCATAGGAGATCCAGGTCAGGACCCAGTTCTGCCACCTCAGGATGTGACAGCAGAGATCCGGGGCTAAGCCCCTACTGAAGAGGGCTTCCTGGTCATCCAATAGGGTTGTGATCTCTGTGGAATCAGACATTCAGGTCAGCACTGGGTACTATAAGTCATTCATCTCTGACCCCTTCACTAGGAATGTTTTTGGTTGACAGCGCTCTGATACAGGAAAAGTTCGTCTTTGAATACAGCTCTGGGCTGGAGAAGTGGCTGTGTGGGCATAGTGCCAGCCACACAAGCATGGCACATTGAGTTTGGATCCTCAGCACCCACATAAAGCCAGCCTAGCTGGTCAGTGTGCCCTGGGTCCTGTGAGAGACCCTACCTCAGAACAAAGCTGAGAATGAGGACACTGTGTCAAGCTGGGCCTGTACATGTACGATACACAACCACTGCATGCAGAAAAAGAAGCGCACACTTGCAAGTGTGAGATTGTGCTGCTAAGGCCCCACCCCAGCTACCATGTTCATATCCCACTTCCACCGTGCTGCCTTTCAGAGCTGGCCATCTCCCCACTTCCTCACCACAGACTCCTTCCCTGCTCAGAGATGCTCCAGGGAAGGTGGCCACACAGGGAGCCTGCTGTTCTCTGCAGACCACGGAACCTGAAGAAAGCTATGTCACACTGCTCCCATGCCACCCAGTCATCAGCCAAGCCCATGTCAACTTGGAGGAAGTGAGTGGAGTCCAGCCCAGCTCGAGTGGGAACTCTGGCTTCTACTGCACAGTTGCAGTAATGTTAAACATGCCTGTGCTCAGTAAAGCCTTAGTGTGTGTGTCTGTTAGCTAACAATGTCATGGTTGCTCCATGGGGCCTCCACTCTAACCCTTGTCAATGACTTTGTGTTTGTAAAGGTGTCTAGAGCAAGGGATGAAAAGGAGGGACCAAGCTACAAGACTCTAGGAGAGAGTGCTGAGGTAGGGGCAGCAAAGAATGACAGAGAAGTAACCTTGGGGTTAGGAAATCTAGTCATTCTAGTTTCCAGGAGTACCAAGGGCCGACAAAGTCCAGTCTGTGGTTCTGGAGGTCCTTAGGGACTGAGACTGTGCCTCCCAGCAGTGCCAGGCAGGGTGGATGTCTTTGGTGATGCTTTGACAACAGCTCTGATCAGAACTTTTAATTCAGGGGTAGTGTCTAGCTGGGACTTGAACCCATGTATCTGCAGGCTCGCCTACCTAACAAGGCCTGTGACTGATTAAGTGTCATACAAGAGCCAGGACAGAGATGAAAGGAAGGAGCCAGTTTAAATGGGGCCCTTGGCTATTCCCCATTGCTTCCCTAGGGCCATCCTAGGGCATCCCAGCTAGAAACGCTGCTGCTGGGCTGTCTGTGAACTCTGACTTCACAGACCCAGTTTGGCACTGGGAAAACAGGAGCCTGCTATCTGACTACAGGTTCACCTTCTGAGGCTAAGAGAACAACTGTATCCACTGCCCCTACGTATTGAACCCTAGAATCTCATTTACTAAGTTGGGTCATACTGAGCTCTAGCACTAGCCTCAGCCTTAACATTAAGAGTATACAGTGAGGGCTGGAAAAGATGGCTCAGTGGTTAGGAACACTCCCTGCTCTTACAAATGACCTGGGTTTAATTCCCAGTACATATGTGGTGGTTCGCATCCATCAATCACATAAACTCCGGGGGGCTCTGATCCCCTTTCTACCTTCAGGCCCAAAGCACTCATGTGGTACATAAACATACATATGATCAAACCATTCATAATCTTTAGTTTTTAAGTTCACAGTGAGTGCTGGAACCTCCACAAGGACCCAGAAAGGGACAATTCAGAGTCCCAAAAAGGAAATCCAAAAGCCACTGTAGAGACCCATCCCAGTGGCCAGTGCCCTTGTCCATGGTGCCTCTCTTCTTCCCTGTATACACAAACTTGTCACATGTGGCTCATCCTTGGCTTGTCCAGGGCAACCACCCTTGATAGGAGGTGTAATTGTGTTTGCTCACAAGATGATCTGATAGGCAATGTTCTGAAGTCAAAGAGCTGAATGGCCTGAGGAATGCAAGGACTGGGCCCTTCTGCTCTCCGTTGTCTCTGTGTTGATGAAGCATTCCACACTCAAGGTGCCATGGTCCATGCATGATCTGGCTCAGATGTGCCCTGCTGGGCCCTTTCAGCCCTCCACTGCTTCCCTCTGGGGCACAGCTGCCTTTGGTGGCCTTCACCAGGAATCTGTCAGGTAGACAGATCAACCACTATGTGCTCCTCTGACTTCCAAGCCAGGGTTGAGAGAGTGGGTCCTGTAAGGGGGTCATGCTGTATGTCACCAGGGTAGCCCCATGACATTACAAGCCCCTTGGCCTTTGAGAATTTAGCCCTGGCCTCTGGTACTGGCCTGTCCACCCCAAGAGGAATTTTCTCAGCAATTGGGAAAGTAGAAGTGACTCACTTAGGAACTGCAGGGCATCGCTGACCTGCAGAGAAATGAGAATCTGCTCCTTCCACAGGCGTGGAGGCACAAGCTCACAACACACCTTGTCAGCCCTCCTAGACATGTGCCACGAAGGGACTGCATCTGCAGGCCTGTGAAGACTGAAGATTGCCTTATGTGCTAACATCTGCCAGCCCAAGGCTGAGCAGTCGCAGTTACATCTGGCTTGCAGACAATGCTGGGAGATAGAAGACAGAAAGAATGAGCCACTGGAAACTGGTGCATGCGGCAGGCTTATCTTTATCGATTTCACCCCAACAAACAACAGCCCCTACTAGACGATGCTCTCCCTAACCCAAGTAGCTTGGCACAATAAGACATTCTTCTCCTGTCTGTAGACTTCTGCCATCTGCAAGTCAGACTTCTGTTTGAGTCACCTTGCCATTCTGGTTTCCTGTGTTCTTCCTTGTGTTGGGTCCTGGGGCTCTGCATCAACTCAGGGCAGGCTCTCCATCCTCCTCAGTCTCCCTGATAAACCAGCTTTTGTTTCAGCCTAGACCTGGTCTGAGCTCTTCACTGTGGCTTATTCAGCTTCCTCCTAGCACTGCTTTTTTTAAAAAAAAAAATTTATTTATTATATGTAAGTACACTGTAGCTGTCTTCAGACACCCCAGAAGAGAGCATCAGATCTCATTACAGGTGGTTGTGAGCCACCATGTGGTTGCTGGGATTTGAACTCAGGACCTTCTGAACAGCACTCAGTGCTCTTAACCACTGAGCCATCTCTCCAGCCCCTACTGCTTTTAAGAGAACATCAAAGCCATACATCCAGGTACGACACCCCTCCCAGCCCTGGTCAGTGTGACCTCAGTGGAAAGCCTGGGCTCTCCTTGATACCCTTCTGTTTTTTTGTTTGTTTTTTGTTTTTTGTTTTTTGTTTTTTTGTTTTTTTGGGGTTTTTTTTTGTTTTTTTGTTTTTGTTTTTTTGGTTTTTTGTTTTTCAAGACAGGGTTTCTCTGTGTAGCCCCGGCTGTCCTGGAACTCACTCTGTAGACCAGGCTGGCCTCAAACTCAGAAATCCGCCTGCCTCTGCCTCCCAAGTGCTGGGATTAAAGGCGTGCGCCACCACTGCCTGGCGATACCCCTCATTCTTATGTCCATCTCGGCCCTGTGGATCAAGCCTCGCATCTCTTTCTACTGCTGTCCCTTCCCACACGGCATTAGACCCCCTCCAGCTGCCACCTGCCACCTGCCTCCAGTCTTGCCTTGCTATGTATGAGTCAGAATGACTTCAGGAGCTCCTGCCCCCTGGGTTAGGCACAGAGATGCGGATGCGATTGAGGAAAGTACCAGACCAATACACAAATATTGATCGTGGAGCCAGGAAAATGGCCTAGCAGATAGACACCTGCCACAGAGCCTGGCGACTCAAGGTCAATCATCCAGGGTCAAATGGAAGATGGAGAGAACGGATTCTAACAAGTCGTCCTCTGATTTCCACGTGCATGCTGTGGCGAGTATGTACACAGAATACAGGGCTTCTAGATTATTTTAGAAGTTGGGGGGGGAGGCAAAAGGGGTTTGTTCTTGTTGTTTTTGTTTGTTTGTTTTTTGGAGGGGAACCTGGGAAAGGGAAAATTTACATGTAAATAAAGAAAATATCTAATAAAAAAAAAAGAAGAAGTTGGAAGGTGGCTCAGTGCTAAAGATGCTTGCTGCTCTTCCAGGGGACCCAAGGTTGGTTCCAACCATCCACCCTGGGTGGCTCACAAGCACCTGTAACCCCAGCTCTGGGAAATCATCTGATATCTGAGGGAGGGCACTGCACTGCACTTACATTAAAAAAAGAAATCCTAAGGCCCAGCCAGCAGTGGCCAGAAGAAAGACACCCAAACACTGGCTGCAGGCATCAATACATGAATGAATGTGTGATAGAGGGTAGAAACAATGAGGTGTGTGATGGAGAGATGGAAGGAAAAGCAAAGTCAAGGGGTTTGTATACTGTGGATAAAAGTAGGACTGGAGATTCTTTTTTTTTTTTTTTTTTTTTTTGGTTTTTCGAGACAGGGTTTCTCTGCATAGCCCTGGATGTCCTGGAACTCACTCTGTAGACCATGCTGGCCTCGAACTCAGAAATCCACCTGCCTCTGCCTCCCAAGTGCTGGGATTAAAGGCGTGCGTCACCACCGCCCAGCTAGGACTGGAGATTCAACAGCAGATGTGAGGAAGCCATAGTGAAGTCCTGTCCCTGGCTGCCACCACGGACCATGCCTGGGTCCACAGTCCCAGCTGCAGCTGGGGTCCTGTATTAGTGTCTGTGGCCTAAGCTGCCACCAAGTAGGTGTTTGGACTGGGCTGCCACTGGAGACCATGTGGATATTCGAGGGGCATGCTTCTGAGGGGAGACATGCTGAGGCCATAGGGACATCTAAGCCCAGGCTGCTGCTGGGAGCCATGGGTCTGTGTCTGTGGTCCTCTGGTAGCAAGGGTCTGTGTAGACGTTGCAGGCCATGTTACCATCAAAGGCCATGGAGATGTCCCTCTTCTGGACTGCCCCATAAGGCACTGTGCAGAGCTGGCCCACCTCTCATTGCCGCTACACTTACGAGAGCTGGACAGCTCAGCACAGTAGAGCTGACCCTGGTGGGGAGGGTTCAAGTAAACTGTCCTCAAGGACATGAGAGCAGGAGAGCTGAGCAAGCCTCTTGTGGCCTGTAGCATTGGATGAGCTAACTGGGACAGTGCTGGGGAGCTTGTCCTGGTGGGGCAGGCACAGAAGACTTGCACAGGTGGCTGAGCAACTCAGCTGGCTCTCAGGCCCCCTAACATCTACCCCATCTATGATCATCTGCTGGAGTGCATGAAAGGGCCAGTCCTCCAGATCCAAAGATCTCCCTGTGTCACAGGGCAACAACAGGAGGTCTGAGAGGAGTCCAGTGAGGATCCAGTATAGATAATATAGCAGAAGCCAGAGGCCTGAAACCAGACCAGTGACTCATTGCAATGAAAATTGCAAGTAAAGATGTGTGCACAAAAGGGTGTACTGTGTGACACACTGTGACGCACTACAGCTTTCACAAGACATTTATTTTATTCTATCTTATTTTCTCTTACAGGAAGGTTTCAAGGGTGGAGAGCAGATATGAAGGGGCAGGGAGATGAGTGGGATTGGAGTGCATGATGGGAAATTCACAAAGATCCAATACAAATTTAAAAATAAAATATGGTGCTCTTTCTGAGCTGATAGCGCTCTTGTGAACATGGTGAATGTTCCTAAGACCCGCCGGACCTTCTGCAAGAAATGTGGGAAGCACCAACCCCACAAGGTGACACAGTACAAAAAGGGCAAGGATTCTTTGTATGCCCAGGGAAAGCGGCGTTACAACAGGAAACAGAGTGGCTATGGTGGGCAGACTAAGCCGATTTTCCGCAAAAAGACTAAAACTACAAAGAAGATTGTGCTGAGACTGGAGTGTGTTGAGCCCAACTGCAGATCGAAGAGGATGCTGGCTATTAAGAGATGCAAGTATTTTGAATTGGGAGGTGACAAGAAGAGAAAGGGCCAAGTGATCCAGTTCTAAGCCGATTTTTATGAAGACAATAAAATCTTGACCTTTTACCCTCAAAAAATAAAAAATAAAATAAAATAAAATAAAATATGGCTAAGAAGCCAATACAATAGCTCCAGAAATGTTCTAAGAAATAACTTTAATTAATTGTTAAGAAGTCCAGCTGGGGACTGGAGAGATGGCTCAGTGGTCAAGAACACTGACATTCTTCCAGAGGTCCTGAGTTCAATCCCCAGCACCCACATGGTGGCTCACAACATCTGTAATGGGATCTGATTCCCATTTCTGGTGTGTCTGAAGACAGCTACAGTGTACTCATCATATATATATATATATCAAATAAAATCTTAAAAAAAAAAATAAAAGAAGTCCAGCTGGCATGCCTACACCTTTATTCCTAGAACTCGAGGCAAAGGCAAGCAGATCTCTGTGAGCTCCAGGACAGCCAAGTCTGCATCAGTGAGACCCGTCATGTTTCTATACACCAATAGACCAGAAGTGACCAATAGTCCAAAAGAAAACAGTGTTGTTTACTAAGAAAGAAAATACAGCTGGGAATAGGCTGGTTAGTGGAAACTTTGTTCTGAAAATGAACCATACATTTTTTTGGAGGGGGGGGAGAGAGACAAATAAATCGAAACCGATCCCCATCAATGGCCAGAGGCAATGTCGTGGAGAGGATGACACTCCTCAAACAATAAAAAAATAAAATAAAATAAAAAATAAAAAATAGCCAGGCAATGGTGGCGCACGCCTTTAATCCCAGCACTTGGGAGGCAGAGGCAGGCAGATTTCTGAGTTTGAGGCCAGCCTGGCTATACAGAGAAACCCTGTCTCAAAAAACCAAAAAAAAAAAAAAAAAAAAAAAAAAAAAAAAAAAAAAAAAAAAAAAGAAAAAGAAAAAGAAAAGAAAAGAAAAGGAAAAAATAAAAAGGCAAAATACTCCCTGACCTCCCTGATTACAAATTGAGCACCATCCTATCTTTCTCCCTGCTGGCTGCTTTAGCAAATTTCACAAGCTGGATTATATATCCACAAACTGCTAAGTTGGCCCAATGGATAAAGTGCTTGCTAGGCAAGCCTGAGGATCTGAGTTCATCTCTCTAGAATTAACATAAAAGGCCTGGTGTGCCGGTGCACATCAAGGCATGACCCTAGAGCTGGATAGACAGAGACAGCAAGATCTCAGAGCCTTGCTGCCCATCCAGTCTA
>JADRCD010231284.1:0-20693 GCA_019843815.1 Montemys delectorum
CTTCCTTCCTTCCTTCCTTCCTTCCTTCCTTCCTTCCTTCCTTCCTTTTTTAATAATACCTATTTTATTTTTTAACAAGTAATTCCTATTTCTTCTTTTAGTCTAGCTGAGGGTTTAACAGTTGCATTTAGCTATTTAAATAACCAAATTTTCGTTTCATTGATTCCTAGTATTTTCTGTTATTGTTTCTATTTCATTGATTTCTTGCCTGATGGCACTGTTTTTTTCCCATGTAGTGATTGGGATTTGATTTGTTTTTATTTTCCCAAGGCCCTAAGTTGTATCACTAAGTAAATTCATGTTCAGTGTCTTTAATTCTTACGGGAGGCACCAATAGCTGTAAACTGCCCTCTTAAGACCACCTTCATAATTCTTCCACAGATTTTGAAATGTTGTGTTTTCATTTTTCTCTAGGAATTTTTTAAAATTTCCTTCCCGGTTTCAGTTATTCTTTCATTATCCAGTATGGTAGGGTGTAGTAGCCATGAGTTTGTACATGCCCTATAGTTTCTCTCTCTTTAAAAAAATTATTACATTTATTGGGGTGTGCACAACAACCAAGGAGAAGAGGAGGCAATAAATAACAATAGTGGGACACCAGAAAAGGGCATGAGATCTCATTACAGGTGGTTGTGAGCCACCATGTGGTTGCTGGGATCCGAACTCAGGACCTTAGGAAGAGCAGTCAGTGCTCTTACCCACTGAGCCATCTCGCCAGCCCGAGAACAACTTTTAAAATAAGGAGAACACGAAATCAATGCTGCTACCTGAAACTAGGAAAAGATCAAATTAATTCCTAATGGAGAAAAGAGAATAAAGTGATGAAGCTATCAATTAAGTAGGAAAATGAGAAACATCTGTAACATCAAGAGTAAGAAGTTAGTGTGACCAGAGTCATCCGGGCATCCTGTGAGACGTGCACGTGCCTGAAGGGCAGCAAGCAAGAGCTATAACTGCTCAGAGAAAATTCTAAAGTCTCTTAAATGAGTCAGCACAGCGCATCTCTGATCATCACAGACTATATACTCACCGCTGCTTCTCCCTCTGTTTCAGAGGCAGCTCCAGCTCCAGTGTGTGGCTCTTCCTGCAGAGGAATTAGGAGAATGGCTGCTGGGATGAGTCCCAGCCCCAAACACTACGGATGGTCTCAGAGCCACGTTCTAGATTCCCCTTAGTTCTTTTTTGGTTTTTCAAGACAGGATTTCTCTATAGCTCTGGCTGTCCTAGAACTCACTCTGTAGACCAGGCTGGCTCCGAACTCAAATCCGCCTGCTTCTGCCTGCCAAGTGCTGGGATCAAAGGTGTGCGCCACCACTGCCCGGCCCCTTTAGTTTTTTGCTTTTTGTTTTTTGTTTTTTAAGCTTTATTGCAATATGATGAGAAAAGTTACATGATTTCAATTTATCTGAGTTTGTTAACACTTAAAAACATTTTAAGTAAATAAATCACATTCTTGTTTTCCTTTTATACCCCAACTCCTCCTAGAGACCCCCCTTCAATACCTACAATATCTTTTTTGTCATATTCTTTAAAATTTATAAAATATAACAATAAAAATGAGTATTATAAAAGTTGTTTGATATAAAACAACAATCAATTTGACAGTCTTATGTAGATGCTTTTCTATAGCAATACTGAAAATACATACGTTTTTCTCAGTATAAATTTTAAATAACTTCAAACGTATTAACTGTATACTTCAAAATAATACATCAACTACTAATATTTTTTTAAATGAACATAAATATATAAAGTGTTTTTGTTTGTATTTAGTAGAGCTTAAAATCTTGGCTCTTACTTTGGTAACTTGATACAAGAGTTACAAACGTCAAGCAAAGCATTCAGTCTCACTCTTTGTTCTCTTAACAAGCCCCCTCCCAATTTAATTGTCTACATTACTTTTGGGTATATAAATACTTTTAAAATATGTAAACTGTTCTGAAAAACATAGTATAGTGTAAAAACATGAAATAATACTGCTACTAATAGAGGCTGAGATAGGAGAAGCAAGATCTCAAGACCATTATGTGGTACACAGCAAGACACTGTCACAAACAAACAAGCTGAAAGTATATATGGATTGTACAATATTGAATCTGTTTCTCCATTTACCAAATTAGAGAGACTATTGGATGGCAATCAACAAATTTCTAATTCCTCATGTTTTTGGATTTCAGTCGATTAGGATATGTTGGTAATATTAATTTTCATATTAATATATTAATAAAAAGTAATTGTCACATTCCTGTTGTTTTTGTTGTAAGAGGTGGAATTAGGTTTGTGTGGATTTGTTGAAAAATTACCTTCTTGCTTCTTCTGGGGTGTAGTTTTGCTCCTTATGCTGATGTTTTCCATCTATTATCCTTTGTAGGGCTGGATTTGTAGAAAGATATTGTGTAAATTTTGTTTTGTCAAGGAATATCTTGTTTTCTCCAACTATGGTAATTGAGAGTTTTGCTGGTATAGTAGCCTAGGCTGGCAATTGTGTTCTTGCAGGGTCTGTATGACATCTGCCCAGGATCTTCTAGCTTTCATAGTCTCTGGTGAGAAGTCTGGTGTAATTCTGATAGGCCTGCTTTTATATGTTACTTGACCTTTTATCCTTACTGCTTTTAAAATTCTTTCTTTGTTTAGTGCATTTGGTGTTTTGATTATTATGTGACAGAAGGAATTTCTTTTCTGGTCCAGTCTATTTGGAGTTCTGTAGGCTTCTTGTATGTTCATGGGCATCTCTTTCTTTAGGTTAGGGAAGTTTTCTTCTATAATTTTGTTGAAGATATTTACTGGCCCATTACCTTGGGAGTCTTCACTCTCTTCTATACCTATTATCCTTAGGTTTGGTCTTCTCATTGCATCCTGGATTTCCTGGATGCTCTGGGTTAGGAACTTTTTGCATTTTGCATTTTCTTTGACTGTTGTGTCAATGTTTTCTATGGTGTCTTCAGCCCCTGAGATTCTCTCTTCTATCTCTTGTATTCTGTTGATGATGCTTGCATCTACGACTCCTGATTTCTTTCCTAGGTTTTGTATCTCCAGGGTTGTCTCTCTTTCTGATTTCTTTATTGTTTCTATTTCCATTTTTAGATTCTGGATGGTTTTGCTCATTACTTCACCTATTTGATTGTGTTTTCCTGTAGTTCTTTAAAGGATTTTTGTGTTTCCTCTTGAAGGACTTCTACCTGTTTACCTGTGTTCTCCTGTATTTCTTTGAGGGTGCTATTTGTCTTTCTTAAAGTCCTGTATCATCACCATGAGAAGTGATTTTATACTGAATCTTGCTTTTCCGGTGTGATGGTGTGTCCAGGACTTGCTATGGTGGGATTATTTGGTTCTGATGATGCCAAGTAACCTTGGTTTGTGTTACTTATAGTCATATGCTTGCTCCGCATCATCTGGTCATCTCTAGTGCTACCTGTCCTTGCTAAATCTGACTGGAGCCTGTCCTTCCTGTGATCCTGGTTGTGTCAGAACTCCTCAGAGTCAAGCTGTCTCTGGGATCCTGTGACCCTGGGCTTGTTAGAGCACCTGGGAGTGGAGCTTCCTCTGGTTGTTGTGGGACTGGCTGCAGAGTTTGCAACCTAGGTATGCTCAGGACACCGGCCAGCCCAAACAGACCAGAAGCAACCTGAGCCACTGAGCTGGCAGAGTTCCTGTGTGCCTGAATCCTGCTGGTCCCAGTTACTCCCCGTATTGGGACAGATGTTGTGTCCTCCTCACCTCTGATCCTGGGCGTGTTAGAGCGCCTGGGAGTGGAGCTTCCTCTGGGTGTTGTGGGACTGGCTATGGAGCTTGTGCCCAAGCTCTGCTCCCCTTAGTTCTTAATGTTTTAATGACACTGCAATGAGTGAAACCCAAACCTCCATCTCTGAATGGACTGGTATCTGGTTACTGTACCCCTTTTAGAACATGAGTCTCCTGCACCTGTCTAGTTACCATTGAAAGTGGGCCAGAATCTTTGAGAAACCATCATATTCCAACCTGTTTTTTAGGAAACAAGTTCCAGTCTTTCACTGAATGATGACAGCCAATTCCATTGACTAAACCAGTGGCAAGCTATGTATGTCTCTAGACATAAAGAGCCAATGTGGCAAACATTTCTTATAATTCAAATAGGCAGTTATGTTTGCATAAATGCTTCTGTCTTTGATGACTTGGGCCTCTCCTCTAAATTTGCAGAGCCCATAAGTTGCAAATCCCTGAGGGACTCAACCTCTTAGACTATGTGTTACTGTCACCAGACATGCAGAAGAACCACACAATCTTTCATCTTTAGTGTTACTTGTGTGCTAAGTCTTCAGATGTACCTTCATTAGACCATTGCAAAGACCTTAAAGGACAGAAGCTTAGGTGTACATTGATTGCATGATGCAAGAGGCCTGTAGTCATAGGTCCATTTCTCACACTTTTTTTTCCCCTTTGAAGTGGCCCCAGTTTGACATGCAGACCACATTCTTAGTTCACAAATGGTGCTGCTTGTGAGGCAGGCAGAAAGAATCAAACACACATGAAATTCAAGTCTAGTTCCTTTAGAAAACATTCCTGAACTTTCTCAAATATAAGTTGATTTTATATAGGTATCCAACTTCTCAATACCAGTCCTTTCAAAGATGGAGGTTTGGGTTTCACTTAGTGCAGTGTAACTGAAACCTACATTCAGAACCAAGGGCGAATCCAGAATGTGGCTCTGAGACCATCTGTAGTGTTTGGGGCTGGGACTCATCCTAGCAGTTGTCCTCCTGGCCTCAAGGAATGGAGGAATGGTACCATGCCTAGCATTTACATTTCAGCCGCCATTAAAGGAAAACGGCCACTAGGTGGCAGCAATAGCTAGCGTAGACCTGACAGAGCCACGCTGTTGGACCCATCTCTGTGAAGTAGATTACTTTGCTCTGGTACCTAGTTTGAGCAGTAGGGTAGGCACTGAAGTTTTCCAGAGGCATCACACCTAGATGACCCTATCTAGGGTCCTGTTCCTTCCAAACAGCTCTGGCCTGGACATTCCACACACACCTTAGTCTTTGAAGCTGGCTCTTTTCATGCTGCTACTCATCTCTCTGGGTTTCATTCTTGCTTTTCAGCGGCTAATCACTGGCCTCGGCTAGAGCAGTTGGAGAACTTGGTAGTAGCTGTCCAAGTCCAAGCATACGCACTTTTCAAATGCATGATGTATACCCAGTCTCCACGGTTTTGACAACGGATAAAGACAAGTGTGCCTGTGTCAACTCTTCCTGCATCTTGTTCCCCTTTACTCATCTTGCCTGGAATGAGACTATCATACTTGAAGCCACTCAGCCAGTGAGAAGGCAATGAGAAGCATGTGCTATGGGACTGAGTGGAAATCAAGGAATCTGGGTGCCAGGAGCATAATGGAGCTACCCCAAACCACTGGACAACCCGCCTCTGATGTACAAGAAAAATAAAACCTGCTTTAATCACTAGATTTTGGATTTCTGTTACAAAGGGAAAAAAAATAGCAAGATGCAGCTCATCTGAATTTTATAATCATGGAAATGTTAATAAAATTGTAAATTATAAGGATCACCAAAACTATTAATACCTGTTCGCACATATAAGTATCCCAGAAGGTTTCAGCCATCTGTTCTAGAGCCGCACAAAGATCAGGTCACTCCAGAGTTACATATTTTCCCAGAGGGTAGCAGACATGCCATCCTCTGCACACTCCTCTTTCTGGTTAGTTATACCTTGATATGAAAGTGAAAAAAGCTGCGGGCGGATCTCACTCATGGACTGTAGCAAACTGAAGCTACTCCTGGCCTTTTAAAGGTCTTTTTGGTTTCTTTTGAGACAGGATCTCTGAGACAGTAACTCAGTCTGGCTTGGAACTATTTATATTGACCAGGCTGGACTCTTACAGCCATCTGCTTCTGTCTCCTGAATGCTAGGATTACAAATCTGATCCACCATGCCTCAAGCACATGACACTAAAAAAAGTATTTGTTAGACATGTATACCCATGTATGTAGCTACTTGTCGAAGTCAGAGCAAGAGTCAAGATTCCCTGGACCTGGAGTTAGAGATGGTTGTGTACTGTTTGACATGGGTGCTGGGAACCAAAATTTGGACCTTGGCAAGAGCCACAGCACACTTAAGCACTAAGCCATCTCACCAGGTCTATTCATGGTATTTTGTAAAAAAAAAAAAAAAAAAAAAGATAGTCATGACAACATTGGATTAATCCCAAGAATCCGAGATTCATTTATTGTTAAATAAGTTATTAGTATAAATTTACCACACCAGAAGTTTAATGAAGAAAAAACGTGATCCTCATGGAGAAGCATTCAGCAAAACCTGGTGTTTGTTCACGATTGCTTAGCAAATTAGAGATAGAAAGGGGGATCTTTTCTTGGTTTTAAAATATTTCCCCAGCACTAGGGAGGTGGATCCCTGAGCTTCACTGGCTAGCCAACCTAGCCTAATCACCAAGCCCTAAGTCGGTGAGAGACCCTGTCTCAGAAGGGTAGAAGTCTCTTGAGGAAGAACCCCTGAGGTTGACCTCTGACCTCCACATACACTCAGGCATAATAGTGTACATACACCCAGGCACACATAAAAATCCAAAATACACAGTAGAACCAAAAACCTAAACAGCCTGGATGCTTGTACAGAGGTGAGGAGAGGGTGACATTAGTAGTTACAAAGTTTGGGGTAATTAACGACTTGAATATAGGGATATAGAAAAAACAATGGAGCTAAAGGCAGAGCCAAGAACAGACTCACATGCTTAAAACAGAATCTTGACTGGAAGATGGGTGTGGCGGTGAACGCCTGCAGTCCCAGCACTTGGAAGGAAGGCCTGGGCAGGAGATTCAGAGATTGAAGCCAGCCTGGGCTACATAACAAAACACTTGACAAAGAAAAGGAGAAGAAAACAAAAGAAACTTCATTGGGTCAGAAATAGCATAAAACTGGATAGACCAACAAAATGGTACTGGCTCTGTGGTTATCCACATGAAAAGATAGCAAACTGGACAATCCTCGACAATTGATACCCCATGTCCTAGAATCCCCCTTGAAGTGGGTTAGACTTAAATGTGACAGGCTAACCTTTTACAACTGTAAGAAATTATAAGAGAAACGTCCCTGTAAACTAGTGGAGGAAAAGGTTTTTCTGTGCTCAATATTAAAGTGCATGCCAGACAGGAAATGACTAGTAAATTAGTCTACATTAAATTTTAGAACGTCTTTTCCTCAAAATACTTCACAGAAAGGAAAATCTAATCCAAAGCCTGGAAATAGTGGCAATGTATACAACTGTCAAGGGATAGAATCAGAACACATAAAAACTTCTATGAGTCAGTCCGTTAAAGGCAACCCAATAAAAGAATCGGGACAAAGGTCATAAGTGGACATTTTACAGGAGAATAAAACCTAATATACCATAATAAATGTGTGTTGGGGGGGGCGTTCATCCTAGCAATTAGGAAACAGCAAGTTAAATTGCAATGAAAAGTGATTTTTAAATCTTTCAAAAATGCAAAAACCAATAAATCAGACGATACCAAATGGATGAGGGACAAAGAAATTCCTAGGTGCTGCAACGGCCTCAAGTGAGACTGCTTCAACACAGGAAAAAATATGCATTCTACAGTTGATGCTAATAGCATTGAAGCTGGCCGGTTCGCTCCTAGACACAGACCCTAGAGAAAACATAGCTCAGATGTTCCAGGAGTCACACAAGAATGCTCATAGCAGCCTGGTTGCCATAGCAAAACCCTGAAAATACTCTCTCTGTCCAAGAACAGGAGAATGGAGAAATTCACATGAGGGAAAATGAATGAACTCCAAGAGCAGCCTGACTCAGTCCAGGAGCCTGATTTTGAATAAGACAAGTAAATCATAACCGTAAACAGAGAAGTAAGCCAGGCCTGAAAGATCAAACCCAAAGAACGCAACCAAGTATCGAGGCAAGCAGGTGCCTGTCAATATGATAAATGAAAGCCAAGAGAATGGTAAACAAATTCCTGATGATAGTCATCTGGGGCAGGAGAAAATATTTTTCTATTCTGTCACCATATAACAAATTACTCCCAGACTTCACTCATATATTAAATAATAGGATAGTCACTCACCACTTTGTTTCTAGGGATCAAAAGCCTGGGTCCTCCATCTCCAGGACTCTCTGCAGTGGCATTGTATCTGCCAGGAGGCGAGGGAGGCAATTGAGAAGGGATCTGCTAACACACTTTCCTGTAAGAATTGCCAGGTCTTGTCCCGTTATTGCTAGGCTGAGGGTTCTGGATCCCCAGTACTTTTTTTTTTTTTTTTTTTTTTTTTAGCTCAGGGAAGCTCTAAACGCCTAAACACTTTACCCCAATGCCCATAGAAACAGCCTGGTGTGTAGCATTTTGGGGGAGCAGTTCTCTCTAACTCCTCATCTTTCCCCATCCACTGACCTCACCCTACCTGTCTCCTGAGCAGGCTGACTAACAGATCTCCTGATGAACAGGGCTTTCTCCTTGTTTACATCCAGATGCCTGACTCGGGACCCACCCAGCACATGAGCAGAGGAAGCAGTGTGGTTCAAGAGAAGGGCTGGGAGCATTCTGTGATGAAATATGTTGCCATGACAGAGGAGTGAAGGTCTGTAAAGTCCCCAGTAGTGTGGGGTTATAAAAAATGGGGGCCCGGCAGTGGTGGTGCATGCCTTTAATCCCAGCACTTGGGAGGCAGAGACAGGCGGTTTTCTGAGTTCGAGGCCAGCTTGGTCTACAGAGTGAGTTCCAGGGATACACAGAGAAACCCTGTCTTGGAAAAACCAAAAAAAAAAAAAAAATTTAAAAAAAAAATGGGGAAGGGGTGGTCACTTTTAAGCACTTTTGGTTTCAGATAATGGATTATATATTTGTGCTTGCTTGAAATATCCATCATTGGGAGATGTTTCTTTTTTCCAAATAAGACTTTTCATCTTGAAGAAAAAAATCAAACCCACAAAAGTTTTTAATCTATGTCCTTAGTTTATTAACTCATTTGTTAACATCTTGATAAATTCACTCTGTGTGAATGTAAACTTAAACTAAAAGACTATCCTGGGCTAAGAGACTATCCTGGGCTATTCAAGCCCAATTCAATCACAAGTGTCTTTGTAACTGAGAAGAAAGAGAGAGAAGAATCAGGACCGGAGAGATATTGTGAGAAAGATTCAGCCAGCTCTTACAGATTTTTTTTAAGATGAAGGAGGCTGTGAGCCAAAGAATTCACACAAATTCTGGGAGCTGAAAAAGGCCAAAAAAAAAAGGCTGGAGTTTCCAAAAGGGAATGCAGCCTAGTCGGGCCCATCTCAGACCCCTGGCTTTCATGATAACGAGACAGTAAGTCTGGGTTCCTTAAAGCCACTAGGTTGGTGGTAGTTGGTTGTTGTGTTACTCGGCTTTGTATTGCAGTGACCTGAGAAAAATCACTTTGTATCAAGCAAGATCTATTTTTGGCTCATGGTTTTGGAGGCTTCAGTGAGCAGTTGATTGGTTCCACGGCTTTTGGGCCAATGGCAAGACAGAATATCTGGGCAAATGTACATGGGTAAGAAAGAAAGCCACTCCCTTCATAGCAACTAGAAGCATGAGGGGGCAGGCAGGGCAGGAGGCCAGCATCTGCCTACAAGGACACACCCTATGACAGCTAAGCTTGGTTGTCACCTTGACATACCGGAGAGGAGGAAATCTCTGTTGAGGAACTGTTTCCATTAGATTAGCCTGTGGGCGCCTCTGTGGGGCATTTTCTTGGTTGCTAATGGATGGAGGAGAGTCTCAGGCCTCTGTGGGTAGATTCATCCCTGAGCAGGTAGTGCTGAATTATGTAAGCAAGCTTGATGAACAAGCCAGGAGAAGTGAACCAGTAAACGGTGTTCCTCCAGTGTTCCTCCGGTTCCTCCGTGCTCTCTGCTTCAGAACCTGCTCTGACTTCCTCTATGGCGGGACATATGCTGTAAGCTAAATGAAGCCTTTTCTGCTTCAAGATGCCTCAGGTCAGAGTGATTTATTTCAGCAACAAACAAAACAAAACAAAACAAAACAAAAAAGAAGGGTGCATCCAGTGACCTTCCTTCCCAGAGATCTCATCTCTTAAAGGCTCCAACGCCTCTCAATAGCACTAAAGCTGGGAAACAAACCCTTAACACAAGGACTCACTCAAGATCCAAAAGACAGCATTTGTCAAAGTAACTACACAGGGTGCTGTTGAGGTTGGGTCTGTCACTATGTACTGTAATGCTACATTCCATACCCGTGGAGTGCCAGTTAGCATGCTCCCCCACCAAAAAAAAAAAAAAAACAAAAACAAAAAAAAACAAAAAACAAAAAACCCAAACAGACAGGAGCTGATCCGATGCAATCACAGTAGGGCCTTTTTATTCAAGCTAGCTTGGGCCCCTCAGCGCACCACCATCACACAGTTTTGGTGATGAGGAGCCCCGAATGTCTGTTCGGTCAAGACTTTATAGTAAGCAGCAAAGGGTTGGGGGGAAAGAGGGTGAGAGAGAAGAGAAGAAAGCAGCAATCTTGAGGATGGGGGCAAATTACCAAAACCAGAAATGAGAGAAATGGCACTGCTACTGATACTGCGTGGATTTAAAAAGATGATAAGGGGATTCTGCGCCTGGCTCAATTTTAATATTTTTTTTTTACAATTACATGAAATGGGACAATTTCTTGAAAAGTATAAATGACCACAGTTTGCCCCAAAACAAATGGATAATGGAATAGTCATATATCTTTAAAAATAATTACTTTCTATTTTATTTTATTTTATTTTGGTTTTTCAAGACAGGGTTTCTCTGTGTAGTCCTGGCTGTCCTGGAACTCACTCTGTAGACCAGGCTGGCCTCGAACTCAAAATCCGCCTGCCTCTGCCTCCCAAGTGCTGGGATTAAAGGTATGCGCCACCACCACCTGGCTACTTCCTATTTTAAAAGAAAGAAGATCCTGTAGTGCCACGGAAGAGTAGAGATCCCCCCAAAGAAACAGATCTGATGCAACTCACAGCAGGGTCTTTATTCTATTCAAGCTAGCTTGGGGCCCTCCAGTGCACCGCCCACCATGCAGGACCATTTTTGGCAGTGGGGATCCTTGAATATCTATCAGGGCAAGGCTTTATAGTAGGCAGCAAGCAGAGGGTAAGTGTGCAAGCATCTAATTGGAAAGCTACTGTGGCCTCTAACATAATTGGCTGGTGCTGGGAGTCCTATCATAAACTTAATTTCTATTTCCCTCTGCATTGGTGGTCATTAGGCAGGCTTATAACCTGGGGATGCAGGCTTGTTGGCAGAATAACCTAGTGACACTCATCTTGTTGGGGGGTGTAACCTGGAAACACAGGTCTTGTTGTGGGTAAACCTAGAAACTAGAGCTAGGTTTGGGTTTTGTTGGGGAGTAACTTGGAAACTAATGCTAGGTACTGGCCTGTTAGTCTACCTGAGTTCAAACTTAGTTCAGCTTCTCTAAAATGGAGTCTAAAAAGTAAAAGATTTGGCCTCTCCCCCAAGGTCTACCCAGGAGTCTATTCTCACGGTTACCAGCTTTTGTTGTGCAAACCTTGTTCCTTAATTTACAACTATTGGTTAAATAAAAATGGCTACAGCCAATTACTGGGGTGGGGGTGGGGATTAGAGGTAGGTGGGTTTGGAGTTATCTTGTTGGAGTTGCAGAGAGAGGAGAGAGAAGAAAGGACAGGGAGAGAGGAGGAAGGAGCCATGAGAGGAGATGGACCATAAGCACGTAGCCAGGAGAAACAGCAAGTATATGGGGTATACCACTGGGGACATAGCCAGGTCAGCAGTTAGAAAAGTAGGGGATGACCTCCCGATAATTGTCAAAGCCAATAAAGTAACCACTTACGTATTTTTACTCAGATTTTCCCTTCTAAATCTCCCCAACCCCTGTACCTTTGGTTTGTTTTGGTTTTGAGCATTTAATAAGGATGAGCACATTCTTCCAGACTGTCGTGCACTCCCTAGCCGATAAGGAGCACGCCACACTCAGGATTCTTCTGACAGCAATTTATTGTTACAGCTCTTTTAGATGGCATGAAGTAGAAGGACCCCGAACGCCGAAACCCCGCGGCTTATATAGATCTCTGGGAGACGTGCAGATCCCTCATTGGCTCTAGCCTTAGTGCCTAATTAGCATACTAAGTTTCGCGCCTTGCGCAGGCGCACATTCAAGCAGGGCTTCCGAGAAGAATCAGGAAATAGAGAGCCTGCGCCATCTTGCAATGGCAGGCGGCTCCCGACACCAGACAATCACAATGTAATAATGGTCAAGTTCAGGAAAACTGGTATCAGGCAGTAGAGCTATCACATTCAACACATTCTCAATTGTGCCAATTGTGAAAGGACCAGTTCACAATCCCATATAGCTATCGCATCTTTTGACCCTTCTTTGAGACCCCTGTCAGTCTTTCATCTTGAGACATTGATGTCTTCTAGAGCACAGGCTAGCTCTTGTGTAAAATGACCCATACTTACAGTCTTATTTTGTCTATATGCTTACATTGATGTTCTGGAGGGAAGAGATACCACAGGAAAATGTTACTACAGGGTATTTTTATTTTCTAATTTTATTTTATTATCTCTGTGTATATCTACATGCATATGATGTGTGTATGAGTATGTGTGTCACGGCACACATATGTGAGGGGCACACGATGACTTTCAGTTCTCTTTTTCTACTGTGGGCCCCAAGAATCAAAGTCAAGTCGTTAGGCTTTTGTGGGAAGGGCTTTGTCCTAGACCTCTCGATGGTACTATTGTAAGGTATTTAAAGAGCTGGTAATTCCTGAAGCAATTAGAAAATAGTTACCAGAGCATCTTGGTTTTTGAATTTGATGAAAAATGATTCAGAGAAAGCCGTCCATCCCAATGCCTCACCTTGTTCCTAGCCTGAGAAAGGTACCATTCACTCTCAAAGTCTCTAGGGAGTGCCAGCACCTGCTGTGGGGTTTGGAGCTGCTCTCTGGTCTTCTAGTAGATTCTTCCTGCCCTCAGGACCAGGTACCAGGAGCCTGCAGAACCTGGGGACAGCATCGTACATCGATCTCAGAAGTCTGATAAGTCAGGGTCACTGAAACACAAAGGAAATAGGAATTATCTTAGTCTTCTGTAGGCAAGGCCAATTAAATGTAGTTAGAATAAAAATTTTCACCATTAGGCATTTACCCAGTAGTATCATTCTATTAGGCTGGTATGGTAGCTCACGCCTGTAACCCCAACACTTATAAAAGATTACCACAGGTTTGAGGGCGACCAGAGGGGCATACTGAGCTTCAGGTTGGCCTTCTCTGCAGTGTGAGATCGTGAGTCACAAAATGAATCAATGAGCAAGACCTCACACTATTAGTATGGTTGAATATATCCAGATTTGTGTGGCATAGTCATTAGTTTATGAATGAATGTTCTAATTTAGCTAGAATGAGATTGTAGTGTTGGAAATAGCAGCCAAGTATTCCCAGATCTCCCATCTCTCAGAAAAGGGGTCCACAAAACATTGACACTGTATCTTTAAGAGCAATTTAAGTCTTATCTAATTTCAACTCAGTCGAGCTGCTTCATCTCCCTTTTCCTGGGATGGGATTTCACACAGACTTGAGCAGCATTAGCAGAATACTGTGCCACGTCACTCAGGAAACCAAGGGTTTAAAGTAATACTGTGTTTATTGGTGCAATTTCCTCTTCCTTCCCTGGGGGTTTCAGTTGAAAGCAGGTGGGACAGAAGAGAAGAGCCCAGGCCTTCAGTAGCCATCTCAGTCTCTCCCTTATCCATCACTCCCTGAGACTGTGCTCACAGCCCGGAGAAGCAGAGAATGCAGTCATTATTTTCTTGCTTATCCCTTTTTTTATGATCAGCAAATGTCTGCTGATTAGAGCTGTCCATGCAGAGCTGACCTGCATTTAGAACTTTGTTCCAGAGCTTTTTTGAGATGCATATGGTGAAAGACCACTGAACTCTACTCACACTATAGGAGAGAGCCAGCGTGCCATTTTGGACAGGTCTTGAGGAAGAGTCTGGATTTTGTGCCCTTATGTGAAATGTGAAAGGGGACAAAGTCATTCAAACAAACCAGTGACCCATTGACGTCTTAGATCACATGATTTCCCAGTTCCAACATGTCTTTTTCAAACCCAGTGTCTGTCACCTACTCTGGAAACTTAAGGGGGTTATTTTCTGTTTTCCCGACTATAAAACTAGATGATGAGAACCACAGGACGGCTCAGAGCATAAAACTTGATAAGCACTGTGCAAAGGCTTGATGCACAGAGGGAGAGCCAGGCTAGAGCATCCTTCACGGCCCCAAGTGGAGGAGAGAGAGCACATGATGTAGCTTCCTTCAAACCCAAATGATCTTCCTGTGCTCAGAGGAATTCTTCTGGCCTCAGCCATTCTTGTTTTGAGAGACAACATACAACCAGCTTTGGAAAGGGAATAATGGGTAAAGAAAGCATTCTTCTTGATTGGAAAATGAGGGATATATAAAAACAATAAGAAACCATTTAAGTCAGTTAATTGCGTATTTATTTGGCATCTATGGACAAGGGGAACAAAACCACAATGTCATAAGTTCTGCATGGCCCAGGCCCTGTTGAAAGATAAGGATGCGCTGGGCACACCTTGAACTGTCCAGCACTCGGGAGGCAGAAGCAGGTGGATCTCTGAGTGCAAGGCCAGCCTGGTCTGCAAAGTGAGTTCCAGGACAGCCAGGGCTACATAGAAAAACCCTGTCTCAAAAAGGAAGGAAGGAAGGAAGGAAGGAAGGAAGGAAGGGACGGAGGAGGGGAGGGAGGAAGGAAAGAAGGGAAGGAAGAAGGGAGGAAGGAAGGAAGGAAGGAAGGAAGGAAGGAAGGAAGGAAGGAAGGAAGGGAAGGAAGGAAGAAGGAAGGAAAGAAAAGAAGAGAGTGGTCAGTCAGAGCTTTGATAGGAACAGCACAGTTGCTGGGCATACTGCTTCCACTCAAGCCTATGCTCCTGGGGCCCTGAATTAAGAGGGGCCTGTGTGACTACACAAGGAGCCTGCAGCTCCAAACCATGTCTAAGGTTGAGCAGTTGCTGGTGTACATATGCCAGAAGCCAGGCATTTTCCCTCTGCAAAGCCTTATTAGACTGTGATTTGACATTATCTAATGGATAGATCTTATGAGAAAAATGTGTATTGGTTAGCGATGGCTAGCTGTGGTTAGCATTGTCTGTGTCTCAGGATAAAACAGACATCGTGTTAATGATTATGGTCTTTATTCTGTGCTAGATCTTCTAGAGATATGGGGTTAAAACTGTTAAGCAGCTCAAAGCACAACTGTTCAGCACCAGCAAGTTCCCAGTGTCCCCGTCCCTCTCTGACAAATGAGGATGCAGAGATGACTGATCCTAGAGCCACTGCTGGGATCCAGGTCACAAGGCACCGAGGAAGAAAAGACACATCTCTTGTGAGCTTGTTCTTCAGGCTTCAGAGATGTGTGACTACAGAGAGCCGCCATCCATCAGGGACGTTCATCAAGGATAGGGCAGTGCTGACCTGCCTCGTACCCAGCGTGAGTTCTCAGCATCCCATCAGAATCCACCTCGATGAACAACTCTCCGATCTCTATATAAATGGAAGATATTTCTGTGAGTTTCTAATTCATGATGTGTTTTCTAAAGATGTATTCGTAGCATAAGTCACTGACATTGGTCTTTTTTTTTTTTTAAGATTTATTTATTATGTGTAAGTACACTGTAGCTGTCTTTAGACACCCCAGAAGGCGGCATCAGATCTCATTGCAGATGGTTATAAGTTACCATGTGGTTGCTGGGATTTGAACTCAGGGCCTTCAAAAGAGCAGTCGAGCCATCTCTCCAGCCCGAAGTTGGTCTTATTAGACAGAAATTTACTGAGGTACATTTACCTTTTGAGAAGGTCACAAAAACCTATGGCAATACCAGTTCTGTATGTGAATGGAAAATAACTTACTCCTGAAGTAGATGAGCCCTACCCAGGGTGAGTTTGCCTGAGTCTTGGCATCTGACCGCTACACTCTGGCGGCTGGTCCACTTATACCGAAACATTCACATCCCGAAGTACACACTACTGTTAATCCTGATATCCTCCAGAGAAAAGCCAACCCCACCATTTTGGGCCAAATTTGAAGCAAGCCTTATTAAATATTAAATACTGACCAAGAGATGGACTTTGATCAGGACTGTTCTCTGGAATTTCAGCTGGATGGCCTGAGACATGTGCTACAAGGGTTTATAAAGACAAACCTGTAAGACAACCTACTTTACCACAGGGCTTTGTTATTTTCCGATAACTACAATTCCCAGCACTCCAGGAAGTTACCTGGGCAGATGGGGCTTACAGGTTAATTTTGGACATTACATTACCACAAATGACTCTTCTCTATCTCTCCCATATGGCACAATTATAGTATTACAGATGCACCTTGACTTAAAAATATCATGACCTATGATCTTGTTTTTGTTAGTTTTGAGACAAGGTCTTACTGTGTAACATAGTTTGGTCTAGAACTTAGTATGTAGTTTAGTTGACCTCAGATTCACCATGTAACCCATGACATCTTCAAACTCTTGGTTCAGTCTCCTAGGTTCCAGGACATGTACCACCACTCCCGACAAGACTTGGGATTTTTGACGATGGTGTAAAAGACACACCTTTTCAATTGAAACACCACTGGAGATTTTTGCATTTGGGGGTCTTTCCGGGGCCAGGTAGTAAGTGGTGTGATAGTGTGCTGCGGCGGCGGCGGCAGAGCTGGAAGCAGCTGGGAGCTGAGCCCACAGCCAGCCACCCATCATGAGAGTAAACTGCTCTGCAGTGTGCAGGGTGTTGGGGAGAGGGCACTGACGTCCGCAACACTGGGTGTGGTAAATGCATTCCACTTATGGAATTTTCTGTGTATGATGAGTTTATCAAAATATAACTCCATTTTAAGTCAAGGGGCATCTGCTTGGGGGTTCGGGTATACTGTGTGTAAGATGATTAAAGAGAACCCTACAAAATATTTTTCATGAAAGGGGAGGGTTATCAGAAAGGCTAAAGACCTCGGAAGTTCTAGATTCTCTCTTGATTTTTTTTTTCCTTTTCCCCCCCCCCCCCCACCCACCCCAGACAGACTTTCCGGGCTGGCCTCAAACTCTCTGTGTAGCCCAGGATGACCTTGAACTTCTGAACTTCCTCCATCCACCTCCAAAGCTCTTGAATTACAGGCATGCACCACCAGGCCTGTTTTATGTGGGGCTGGGGGTCAAACCAGAGCTTCGTGCAAGCTAGGAAGCAATCTGTCTGCCGAGAAGTGTCTCCGGCCCAGCTTTTGTTTCTGATGCTTATCGCCCTGCACCGAAGCACCTTAATAAGTGGTTTAAACAAGACAGATCTGTTTCTCTTTCTCATAAGTGAAATCCAAGGAAAAGTGATTGCAGCTGGCACGGCAGTTCCGGCAGTCGCCGGGGACCCAGGCTCCTTCTGTGCCTCTTGTTCCCTTATCTTAATGTCAAGCTTTCTTTTTCAAGGCTGGGTCCAAGATGACACTAGCCCGCAGGTCGTCACAATCAAGGGCTGCGCAGGAAGCTAGGAATGGCAAGAGGGCAACGGGGTACCTTGCAGCTGTCTGTGCCTTGCTAAGCAGCTTACCCAGAAGCCCCATCCAACAGCTGCTGTTCATCCCTTTGCCCCGCCTACTGTTAAGAGAGGCTGAGAAAAGCCATCTCGCAGCTGAAGTGCATTGTTCTATGGGATGAAATCGGGAGTGATTAAAAAAGGAAGCAAGGACATTGGCGTGGCATTTAGTGATCTCAGTGACCTGCTCAGAGTGTCGATAATGGAGAAATACCTTCCTCCCCGGACAGAGAGCTGATGACCTTTCAAAGAACAAAGCCTGTGCCATTCACGAGACATTCCATCTAATTGTGGCCCCTTCACCCACTGTGTGCTGACCTGAGCCAAGTGACAGCCTCTGAGCTATCCTTTCCTTATCTGTACACGAAAGACAGAAATAGAACCTACCCTCTGGAGTCACCATGAACTTTAAAGAAGAACCCTGCCAAAGCCCTGAGTAGATTCACCTTCTCCTGCCCCGTCACACACTTAAAAATAAGCAGCGCTGGGCCCTCCAGTCAGGAAGCTCGGCGCACTGTTCCACCCACAGTTCAGTGAGCAGAGGAAGTGAGTCTCAAGGAAAACACCCGCCTCACACCTGTCAGCTCTTGGCCCCCAACTCTGCAGGAAGGATTGCGAGACAGCTGGGTTTGGTTTTTCTGGGCTCTTCTCTGCGATCCTTTCCGGCAGGGGCAGCCAGCGGCCAAACTCTTGAGCATAGTCTAGTCCCTTGCAGCATCTGCCTCCCGTACACAAGTAAAGCTCTTGAGTGGGATCCTGTGAGCTTCTCATCCCCTTCCCCTCCGCACCACATGCTTTTTAAGGGACTTCTCTCCCTCAAGTATCATTTACATCCAGAAAAACCAGGGCTCCTGGGAAACGTGGCTGACTCCCGGGCCAGGGCAGGACCTTCTATATACAAGATAAATTTGGGATAGCTCACATCCAGAGAGCACAAAAAACCAGAGCCAATAGACAGGACATAGTGGAAGCCCAACTAGAAGGCCAACACTTCCAATGGCCAAAGACAAAGTGGCTTCTGCATCAAAACCAATAATGATCAAAATATATAGGAACATATGGTTTTTCAAACACTTTATTTTTAGCTTATCTTGTATGTAGTGTATGTCATGTGTGTATATAGATGCATACATGTGTCTATGGAGGCCGGAAGCCAGCATCAGGTGTCTCCTTCTGTTGCTTTCCACCTTATTATTTCTCTTTCTTTCTTTTTCTTTCTTTCTTTCTTTTCTTTTTTTTTTTTTTTCGAGACAGAGTTTCTCTGTGTAGCCCTGGCTGTCCTGGAACTCACTCTTTAGACCAGGCTGGCCTTGAATTTAGAAATCTGTCTGCCTCTGCCTCCCAAGTGCTGGGATTAAAGGCGTGTGCCACCACTGCCAAGCTCTTTCAATTATTATTATTATTATTATTATTATTATTATTATTATTATTATTATTTGTCTTTTACTTATTCACTTTACATCCCTCTCACTGCCCACCTCCCAGACACTCTCTCCCACAATCCTTCCCCCCAGCCCCTTCCCCTTCTTCTCTGAGCTGGGTACCCTCCCCTACACTGGCACATCAAATCTCTCTGAGGCTAGGCACATCCTCTTCCACTGAGGCCAGACAAGGCAGCCCAGCTAGAAGAACATATCTCACGTATAGCCAACAGCTTTTGGGATAGCCTCCACTCCAGTTGTTCAGGACCCACATGAAACCCAAGCTGCACATCTGCTACATATGAGCAGAGAGACCTACATCCACCCTGAGTATGTTCTTTAGTTAGTAGTTCAGTCTCTGAGAGCCCCAAGGGTGGGAAAGGATCTTTGTCAACCCTGCATCTGACAGAGGACTAATATCCAAAATTTGTAAAGAACTTCACCTTATTTTTTGAAGTAGGGTCTTTCAATAAGATCCCAGAGTTCACTGATTCAGCGGATTGTCTGGCCGAAAGCTCAGGGACCCCTGGTCTGCCTCCCTCACACAGAGATTACAGGTGCACACTGATGAGTATGACTCTTTACATGGGTCCTCAAGACTTGAACTTAGGTCCTCATGGTTGTTCAGGAAGCATTTTATTTGCTGAGCTGTCTTCTCTGGCCTCCAGTGTGTGCCATGGACCGGGGTTTCTTTCGGGGAGCCCTTGTTCCGCAGGTTGAGAGTTCTGGCCAGGTGGGCAAGGGATTTGGTGGGTGATAAATAGGGTCGACACAAAGAAGTGTGGGATCTGAATGTATTTCTTAAAAATGGCGTCAGACTTTTACAGTCATTGCAAAAGAGAGATGAAAAATCTGGCAGCTCAGTAGTGGAGGTACATCTTAGGCCATCTAAAACACACTGGTCTCAAACAGCAGCCATCACCTCTGGACTGGTGCAGCATCCCTGGGCTCCGAGCATGCTCAGGCCTCATGGGCCCGGCTGGAGTCCCGGGGTGGGGGTGGGGGGTGTGCTGAGAGTGCACCAACCAGAAAGACAGAATGCTCAATGCTGCACATTGTCTCACACACACACTCGGCTCAAGGTCTCACCCATCCTAGGTAAAACCGCCCACTATGCTAACCTTCTGGCCTAGTAGAGACTTGTCTCTTTCTTGCTAATTTCTAGGAGTGCTTCAGCTGCAGTACCTGAATGAGAATGAGGATTCTACTTGACTGGGATTAACTCTTCCATTCTGTAAACTTCAATGCCCTACCCACAATGTCGGAGGCAATTAGTCTGGATGGGTAACTTTCTTTATGAAATTCCAAGCCAAGGGTTTGGCTAAGATGTTGGGACATTGGTAAAGGTCAGAGAGCAATTTTGTCTAGCTATTAATAAATCATATCTTGGTAGGCACCTAGCACGAGAATACGAGGACATATCTGGGTTACCTCTGAGTTAGGGAATGCCAAGGAGACAATGCAGGAGCAGGAGACTGGCTTCCATGAAGCTTTTGCCTCAAACTGCTGTCACGAAAAGTGTGCGTGGCAAGTGTGAACACGCCGTAACTGACAGTGAACACTTACTCTGGTTTTCTCGTGGAATGTTGAAAGGTCATTGTCCTGAGAAAAGGTAGATGAGAGAATTGAGTAGAAATATTTGTTCTGCCTTCACTG